>OMLP01034059.1:0-14569 GCA_900302685.1 Spondyliosoma cantharus
GTGCTGGGCTCTGCTGGATGGTCAACACGATAGGACTGCCAGGCGTCGAGGAGCCCAGGCCGGCGGGGAGCTGAATCACATTGCCCTTGGCTGAAAGGAAACCCAGGTTTTTGGGTGGAGCGGGGGCGATCGGCGCCGGCTTAATGGGGAGGAGCCTGCGAGGCTGCGGCTGAGCTGGAGGAGAGGTGACAGGAGCCTGAGCAGCAGGAGGGCCGATTTTACTACAGGTGGCAGCCAAGAGGGCCAGAGGAGACGGCTGGGTGTCCTGAAACACAGACACAATGGCTCAGACACAACACAGTCTGCACTCGAGCTGCAACGAGTAACAACACAATCATTTAATGTCAACTGATCATCGATGTATCAGTTGGAGTAATTCTTTGACCCTTAACCCCAACCGCCCCCGTGGAGCTGCAACAGATCAGACATTTAACCTTTCTCTTTTGTGTTTATTTTGATCTACATCTATTCTTTGAGCAAGTATAAAGTTCTTTTAGTAGTTGACTTTTGACCTTCGATTATTCCATTATAAAATACTTCCCAAAGGTCAAAACTGTTTGTCCATGTTCAGATATTTTGTCCCTTATGACTCTGAACAGCAGTAAAAAAAGAAATTATTATTACAAGGAGCTGGAAGCCAAAGGAACGAAGGAAACTGTCTAAAAATACGTCTTCAACAAAGTGTAAAGAGATATTTTTACTAGAAAACAGAGAAATATAACTTTTCCATTTTGTTGTGATAAAACAGTATATTTTCTTCATCAGGCTGCTTCACTGCATCAGACTCCATGTGAGGATCCAGGTTCATTAATCTTAAACGAGCCAATCAGTCGCCCTGTGAAAGATGTTCCTACGCTGTGCAGCGACTTGAATGCATCATGGGTTAATATATATTATGCAGAGAGAGGAGAGGGAGAGAGAAACAGAGCAGACGGTAGACAGACTCGACATCTGGCTGTTACTCACTTGTGTGGAAGCGGTGGAAGGCTGGAGGTATTCACTGGGACTGACAGCAACAGTGGTGGCCATACTGTCCTGTTGTTCTGGAAAACACACAGACACAGCAGAGTCAGATTCAGGCGGCCTGCGGCATCTATTTTCAGGGGTTAGGTTGTTCAAGGACAACGCAGGACATTCCTACAAAACAGAAACAGATCTAAGAAAGACGAACTCCGTGATCTCTCGCTGTGATCACCATCAGTTACACATACGAGGTCATTGACACAACGATTAGTCGACTAAGATGTCGACGGACTCAAGAAAATATTGTTTCCTCGATAATTCAATGTTGGATTATTAAAATATATTTTGGCCTGAACAGAAAGGTCACAAATACATTTACTGCCAACCATAAAGTCTACTTATAACCTAACATGTTTTAAATATCTTTAAATGACAGGAAAATCTACTAACAGGAAGTTTCCTGAAAACAGATATTCTGCATGATTTCTTTGAACTTTTCAGTCTTTCTATATTTTATAAGATGATTTATTTAGTTAACTCAATGCACACATTTAGAGATCAATGATTTGTCAGTTAGTTGTCAACTATTGTACGACAAAATCCTCTGATCCAGCATCTTAAATGTGAACATTTTCTTGCTTCTTTCCTCCCCATTTTGGGCTAATTTCTGACATCTTATAGCCCAAATGACTAATTGATCAATTGAAAAAAGGAGTAGTGGACAATGAAAATAATCCTGAGTTTATAGACTACAACTGTGATGGAGAAACTACTTGGAATACATATTTAGCTTCTGCAAGTTAATTTCTGCACCATAAACAACATCTGTCTGGGAGAAGACAAATAACTAAAAGCTATCTGCAGTAATACAAACACCAGTATGCGCCTGTGAAACAGCTCGTCTCTCCTTCATACGATGTAATCAACCGTCCAGATGCACAGATCTTTTAGGTCACAGTAAGTACTTCTGTGTGTTCCAGTGCAATGATAATCTAGATAATGATCACTCTTTTAAAATTGTGCGATAAACATTTACACAACAGGTGCAGCACTTGGATCTTCTGCAAAAGCTGATGTAAAGCAACAGAAAACATTTTCATAAAACTTCTACTGCGGTGGTTTTTTCGTGGATTTATCTAACTGGACACGCCAGCTTTGGTATTTGGTATTTAAGCAAAGAGATTTGTGACAGACAATTATCAAGCTGCAGGCGATGATCCAGATGCTCTCTGAGCAAAGAGATGCACAAATGGACTGCAGTCCAAAACATTATGTGAGGAAAAGACTGAATTTATTGATATTATATTTCTGTTGATACTGTCAGCATAAGTACATTTAGGGCCGGCTGCCCAGAGGTTTAAGTTTAATCTTCACGGCCAGCAGTGCTGCTTCATGGCCAAAACCAGGTGCCAGGTGAAGTGGCACTCTAATCATTTTAGACTGAGTGACTTATTCCACCGGTCATTATTGACTGATCTGAAATCACAGTTTTATAAATGATAAACTTTGAGATAAATTCAATGTACAAGAGAAGTTTCAGGAGAAGTTTTTCATGTGTGGTTTTATGCACCAGTAGTGATTAGAATGAGTTTTTATGTGTAACATGGCCATAATTCAGCTGGCAAACACTTGTAATCAAACAGCAGGTGACACGTGATCACATGACCGCGTTAAGAGCGCCGCTCTGGCAAACCAGCGATAGTAGTGAGGAGTGCAAACGCTGCTGGGAAATGACTGAATCATCACAGATCCACTCCGACTGCAAGAACTGCTGATTTCATGAGTGTTTAAAGTAAGGCAGCCTGTGCCTCTAAAGGATGATTGGTTTTATGTTTTTAAATATATATACTTTGCAATTTAAAAGCCAACAACACAGCAACACTTCCAGCTGCTGCGGGATTTTCAGAATCCTCAAAGGTTTTTTTTTTCTGTCAATCTAAATTAAAACATCATCTGCAACAGGATAAAAAAATATGTGGCTGGAATGTCCTGTTGCTCAACTAGAACACCATAAGAAATGCTATTTTTCTGTGATTAGCCCCACCAATATATATCAGTATCTCTGTATATGTTGTTTTTTACAGAGCATAATGCAAAAAGGAGGTTTGAGGGTAATTCATAACTATCAAATTCCTCGTGAAATTTCCTCTTTCGGTGCACAGATGACATTTTGGACAATACATTTCATTGTGCAACTGTAACATATCCTGTTCTCCATTACTTTTCTTTGCCACAAGTGTGCCAAAATATAGCCATATTTGAGTGTGTGCTTGTGTATATAAGAATATCGGCAATCACGTGTCACTCGAAGCTTCAGATTTCAAGCTTGAAACAAGTTTGAAATCTTCATCTTTTTTAAATGGATCTTGGTTAATCACAGCTTGCCATGAATGCATTTTCAAGAAAACATACACTTAGGTCTCTCTCTCCAATGTTGTGGTTCCTCACCATGTAACAGTAACATGTGACAAAAGACAGAAGTTGCTTGTTATAAAGGAAGTTGTCTTAAACACAAAGGACTCTCATTAACAACCCTGATCGTGGCAGCTCCTCTGTCCACACTGAGCTTCACCCTGACACAAATATAAGCTCTAACTCTGTGTTGTGGCTGCTGAACAGACACCACACAGGAACTGTTTCCTCTGTTAGCCCTGCCTGCATTATTAAGTGAAAGTGTTGTGCATTCAGCTGTGGATCATGGTGCCTAAACTTCACCTCTCAAACCACAAAATAACTTTCACACGGGGATAAAACTCAGCCTGCTGAGCCACTAATCTCTCCTGGCTAAGACACATTTATGGATATACAAACGTGGATGGCTGATTACAGACCTGCTGCACGAAGCACACGAGCTTCACAACATTCAATTTAGCAATTTCACAATCATCACAAGTTGTACGAGTGTGTATATGAGCCCTGCCAGTAAAGCTCACAGAGAAAAAAAAACAGTGCGGCCTCAAAATAGCGCCGCCATCAAACACATACTGTTGCTTTGCTGTGGACACCCACTGAACGTTAGCGAGCTGCTAACTAGCGATACTAAACCGGGGCAGGGTGAAGTGGCTAGCCGCTAGCTTAAGCTGATTTGGTTCGTGTGCAGCTTAGTTTCTACTAATAAACGAGCTAAGATGAGGCCGTTATCTGCATCGTCTATACAACTCTGTTTTTTTATTGTGGAAAGTCTGAGTGTGGGGAATGCACGGCCAGATTTGGAATAAAAACAAGTAAACGACTAGCTAGGTAGCTAGCTAGCTACATAGCTTACAGTAGCATATTTGGCTAGCCGACGCGTAGCTAGCAAGTCAAACTCTCTTTGATAACGTTACAGAAAAAGGCAGCCCTTTTCCGGAAGTGCATTGCTTATTTTGATACACACAACTGCCCGAGTCTCCCTAAAACATACTTATTCGTAGCACATAATGTCCAGTGCTTCTCTGCTCGACACAATATAATGTTTTACGAAGTAGAATGTAATATAAACACCAATGTTTTAATTCCTACCCACCGCTCATGACGACATTCGCTCTCCGCGAGCCTTGAAGACCGAGCCCATGGAGGAATCCGCCCGCGCTCCTGCACCAATCCACGGACAATGGGCCGTTGAAGGACGGCCACGCCGACCAATCAGCGTGAGGTGTCCGTGTGATTGAAAACCAACCGAGCCAATCGCAGTGCGGTATATTTGTACGTCGGTCGATGGATGACGGTTTGACCAATTGGATGTCGAGATTGTGCTCTGTGGGGGCGTTGCCGCCGAGGGAGCCCAGAACGAGCTCCGGCCCTATTACAGCAGGAATCCGCGTTGACTGACGTCCCCAACGACCAATGACAGCGCTGAGGGGCGGATCCGTGAGAAGAAGAATGACAACCGTGTTGATCAATGAGCTGTGAGTCGGTAACGTGTGACCCGTTTAAACTGTCCCGTGTTTCATTATGAGGCGCAGTCAGCTGTGAGGGAGCAGGACTTCAATTTTATAGATATGTTTCATTACTTTTAGGATTTCCACAGTCCTATTTTTTATATTCCACTTATATGTTGCACCTGTTACTATATTATCCCTCAAACCTTACTGTATAACTTCATACAGACCATGTTAGTGTCTCAGACTGTTAGACTGCCTTTAATTAAGACAAATAAAGTTTTTTGAATCAAATTGAACTGTTACACTGGACCCTGATGTTTACATGACTCACCACGTGTCACTTTAAGTTGCCATTTACTGCAGGGAACGTCTTAAATGACACTTTACTCTCCATATAACAGTTATTATTTGTATTATTTGTGTATATTTGTCTTTATCTGTCCTATAACAACTTGTATCTGTGATTACCTACCTGCTCCCTCGTCCTTGTGCTGCAAGGAGGTTAATAAAGGATTATATTGTTTTATCTTATTTTATCTTGTGTTCAGTTGTCTTGTTTTGTCTTTTCTTGTCTTATCTTACTAGAAATCAGTTTTTTTTATCGGTTCAAATAATTCCTGTAGGATTCCTACGAATTTCCTGCTAGTAATTTTAGTATATACTGTGCAAACTGTACCTCGACCTACTTACACTCTATTTATATACTGTAAATACTGTAAATCTGTCTATATTCTGCTGCACTTTACTGCTTCTTATTGCACTTCTGGTTAGATGCTAACTGCACTTCGTTGTCTCTGTACTTGTAATGTGCACAGAGACAATAAAGTTGAACTTAATCTAATCTAATTTCTGATGCAGGGGGTATAAAGTCTTACAGGATTTGATTTGATTTTTTAAAGAAATTCATAGGAATCCTAAAGGATTTTACTGGAACCAGTAGAATAATAACAGATTTCCAATTGAATTTAGGAAATAAATTCCTAAAAAATACTTTCGGAAAAATTTAAACCCTCCCAGACCTTCTGACTGAGGATGCCACTGGGTTTATATATGTGGACATACTACAGTACAAAGCTGTAGTTGTTGGCCTTTTTGATGATTTGTTTGTTACTGTAGTTAAAGATAAACTCACCTTCTCATAAAAGATCATTTCATGCAGTCACACCTGCTCAAACATGTTTGGTGTGCATGTTGTTGTCCAGGTGAATCTTATTGTTATATTCAATACAATCGGCACAATAGGTTGAAGCTTGACCCTGAAAGGCCTTTCACAGAGAATTTGTCTCCATGCTTGTGTAATAACCAGTAGTGGATATACTGTTAAGGTCATTAGTTTAGTGAAATCAGCAATATTTTGACTCTAAAGCCCAAATAATTAATATATTGTATCATAGTGACATGAGGAGTGATGCTCAGAGTGACGGCAATATAACAATACCACAATTTAAACATGCTCCATTACAATTAACTGTTACAAGTACAATCAGCAAAATATACACATTTTAAAGTCCTTGTGCCGGATATACTGTGAATTATTAGTAAGTAGCTGCTGTAATTAGCTCACATGAAGCTATTTTGACAGTTACAACTATATCATATCTTTTATTCATATATATATTTTAGGCTGTTATCTATTTCTGTCTCGTTAATGTTGTGTACGCACTGATGCTTTTACACATCTGAAGTTTCTGACGATAAATAAAGTCATTTTGATTTGATTGAAAAAGTTGAAAAACCACTAAGGACGGCAAACTGGAAGGGAAGTAAAAGTTGAGCCAAAAATGAAAATTCAATCATTATCATGATCATTCCGCTGCAATCCAAGTCTCCAAAAGCCCCAAAGTACCCAGATTGATTTGGAAAAATGCCATTTTACAACCTTTGTTATGCCGAATTCTTCACTGTAGCTTCTAAACTAAAAGATGTAAATAATGATCTTTTAAATCAATCTGGGATTTCAGGGCTTCCATAGATTTGGATAACGAGCTATATCAGCTACATCAGTTGTTTGAGAATGTTTACTGTTTCTCTGTGACGCTCCACAAATGTTTTGCGGACGACAGAACTTCACCTGCTTCCATCAGCATGTGTGGATTTTCATTTGTGGCTGAGCTTCTTCTGAACATTTTCACTACCAGCCTTAAACAGTGAGTTTTGTTGCTCTTTCTTAGACTGGTAACTTGGAGTCAGAGCTCTTTTGAGCACTGTAGACTTGGTACTTGTCTGTTTGGTTTGGTGTCGGGTCACAACCCAACCAGAAAGGCCGACATGATCCCAGCTTCCACCCTGTGGGGGAAACGCTCCAGTCGTGGCTGTCAGTCCCATCCGTCGTCAACATCCGCTGAATTCTGCCCGCAGCACTTTCAGCCGACATGTAGGCTGCGATGAGCCGTCCCTCTCTCTCATTGGATCACTCTCCGTGGCTCTTTTCACATCCACAATGCATGTGGCCCTTTTCATATAAGCTTTTCCTCCAAGAGTGCACTTGACCTTATTCACATCCAGTCGTCTGTGTTCCTCCCCATCCTCTCCCTGCGTCACTGCGAGGGCTCTTTAAAGTGCTCGGGAAAACGAGAGTCCTGCTTTTAGCTAAACCACTTTCTCCCTCTCCACCTCGAGCGTGCTGTAGTCGGCGGTGGAGGACGCAGATACCGTCTATCACCTTCTCCCCAGGCACATCTGTGGAGAGCCTCAGAGAGAAAGAGCTGCATAATTTAACTGGGATATTTCGCTTTTTTTTTTTTTTTCCTTTAACGGGATTCATGAGCGAGCCAACGCGCGAGCTGGAGAGTTTTCAGCCTGAAACAAGTGACGTTTAAAAATGAAACACCGTGAAAACCTCCGCCAGCATCTCCGCCTGTTGCTTTTTGCTTCTTATATTTAAAGATTTACTGTTTTTCTTTGTCTTAAATGCAGCTGTGGAACATCTGTGGTAAACTGACTTCTTCTTTCTTTGACTACTTTTCTGACATTTCAACCTGAAGCTGGAGCCAGAGATCCAACAACCAACTCTGGCTTAGTCCACAATCTAACTTACTGATTATTTAGATTTTAAACTACATTTCATGGCCAAAAGTCAGTTCACATCTAATATTTGAGTTCAGGTGCGTCAGCCATCGCTAACAGGTGCATAAAATTCAGCACGTAGCCATAAAATCTCACTCGACAAACATTCAGACATGTAAAAACAAAATTACAAAATCCAAATAACTCAAGTTCATCTGTGGACTTCAACATTTCTATAATCCTGCTCGCGGTTCTGGTGAGACCTCGACCTCGAAACGTTTCCCGTCTTTTTCCAACAACCGCATAAAAATATTCGAATTGAAAAACGATGACGCACACCAATGTTTATTTTTTCTTTCTTTTTTTACTGAAAACGCTGAGCCAGTCGCCAGCTTCAGGGTTCTGAGAAATAGAATGAGCAAAGTACACCTGGGCATTTCAACAAATAAAACCGACAGGTAGAGACGAGTCACGGCAGATTTACACACTCAGAGGCAGGGCATTGTGGGAAAAATGAGGCGTCATACCCGGCTTATAAACTCCCAGTACAGCAAAATTCTCCAAAAACGTAAACGCCACATTAATGTTGTCAAAACTCTCTTTTGTTATTTCTGATTTTCTAAGATCTCCCATCAACATAAGTGTATTAATCCTAAGAACATATACCTGATGCTCAACGACACAGTGGACCCACAGAAAAAGAAAATGTTCTCATCTCGACATTAAAGAGAAGCGACATGGTTTCCCTTTTTTTCGCATTCCTTCGCCTTCATTTCCGAAGTGCCGTTTGTCATAAAACAACATTAAACTCAGCTGTTTGAACTGTAAATTGCATTTCTGAAGATAGTTTTTTCTTTGGTTTATTTGGTCCAAATGTAAACAGTAACTGTAAGTAGTGAAATCATGTAAGAGCAACAGATGTCAATAAAGCTACCATCGGGAGCCTCAATGGACCAGAATGCATTGCAACTCCAGCCCAGTGTTTATAAGCCAACTGGCAGGAACCATGGTGTCTAAATGTTGCCAAGAGGCATTCTGGGAAGCGTAGGACATCATTATCACTGCTACTTCCTTCAACGACATCTGGAACTGATACGTAACAGTACAAAGATGGATTTTTTTCTTGTTTCGGAGAAGCACAAAGAAATCAGAAACGGTTTCACTATAAAAACAACACCAAGAATGACTGTGACAGCCTATTTTTCCCTTTGAATAAAGTTTGTGTATTGTGGCTGCAGAATGTAAAACAAAGGTCGCACTACTTCTGTCTTGCAAACACGTGACTGGATTTCTGTGACCTGATTGGGAGTTCAGTTAAAGTCGACCTGTAAAACAAGGTAATGCTGTGATTGTCATTCAAACTAGCGACGTTTGTAAACCACTGAGGAAACAACAAGGAACACGACTGCAGTCGAGCCAACATGAAAAATCACAGAGGAAATGAAATTATTGACCTCTGTGAGCTGAAATGTTCTGACATCTTGCATTTCTTCACCAGATGTATCGTCTGCCATTAGCCGTCTATGTCTGTTAGCATTCTCCTCTCTTCTGCTATCTGCATTAGTGTTTTTGAAATCCCTTCCCTGTAGCATTCGACACTGAAAATGGCGAAATTCCCCAACGTTAACCTGGTTGTGGTGCAACCATGAACAAGCTAGCTGCTGTTGTCTTTTCTTTAGCCATTTTAATGCCAGGGTTCACCTCCCTCTTTGCAAAATGGGTCCCGGGTGCACCATCACTGCATCGTGGGCATTGCACCACCCAAAGCGACCGACTGGTTTAAAGAAATACAAACAAGCCAGAGCATTTATCCCCTACAGTAGACTGAAACATGCCAGATCGTTCTCCAGTGCTGCCACGGAGATAGATTTGTTTATGCAGCTGGTGATTTCCCTTTGAAAGGTAATGAGAAACACCTGTTGTGACATCACAATTGCTGCATGTTGGACGTCAGGATGTTACTTGGTTTCAGCAAGGCAGCATTTACCTCCTGTCCACCCAAGAAAAGTAGCAGCAGTCAAGAGGAACAACAACAGCCAAAGAGGTCGGTGTGTTTACTGGGGAAACTACAGGTCACAACCCCCTTTATAAGCAGTCTGAAGTGCAGACCGCGATGTGACGTTACATTTCTGTGTAGGTGCACATTAGGCTACAGGTAGGCTACAGCGTAGGTACACAGTAGATTAAACACGGAAGCTTAACTCAAGTTTAAGAATGTGGATGTCATATTTCTTCAAGAAAAATAGCTACAGAAGAACGGTAACAAAAACGGCGACAAGAGTGGATGTGATAGACTAAGTTCTGTACGTTACAGATAAAACAACTCTTAGTGAGCCTAGTTCTTAAATTGATATGACAAATCAGTTATCTTCAACTAGCATCTGGCATGACAACTTCCATGTTGGGTTAGAACAACGACAGTGGGACAGAAACGTCTCTCATGCCGATTCGTTTTACCAACAAAAGTGAAACAACTCCCTCATGTTAACAGCTAACACAATCCATCCATTAGCTTTACTTAGTCCTTTAGGATCACAGGCGTCTGGAGCCAATCCCAGCTGACACTTGGTGAGAGGCGGGGTACACCTCAGGTCAATCAACTCAATGTCAGGCTAAATTGTTAAAATAAAACAAAATGGCAAATCGTTCTGATTATCAGACTTAAAAACATGATCAAAACATTCAAAAGGTTGAGTATATGAAGTATGAACTTCAAGCTTCATTAAATCCATCTGTGTAACAAGCGCCTCTGATGAAATTCAATATTAAACAAATGTTTGATGTCTAATTTTAACTTCGACTGTCTGAATGCTCTGCGATGAGCCTCTGCTGCCCCGCCTCTGTGTGTATATCTGTCCTGAGGGAAACGTTAAATCCAAAAAACCTTCATTTTGACAGACCGGAAGGAAAAAACAAGGAAACGGCAGCAAACAACAGTTGTACAAATTGACCAGTGCATTGTGTTTCAAAAGTCCAGTTCAGCACGTTCAGGAAATCAAGTTCAGAATTCTGGTTTCTCCTTTTTGTTTCAGACCAACGTGTTTTGCAGGCGAGAACATCTCTGCAGTCCCTCTGAAGACGAGGCTGGGTCCTCCGCACCTGAACTTCTCAATGACAGTTTTCCCGCCGTCCGACTGCAAACACTCGTCCCTCTTTTTGTTAGTCCAAATCAAGAGAGAGGCCGGTCCATCCGAGTCCAACTGGACACAGAGATTTCCAGGGACTCTGATTGGCTGACGCTGGCAGACCAGAACAGATCAGTCCTCCTTACAGAAACCTGGGCAGAGACTCAAGTTAGACTGAAGCTGGGATAAAGCTGCATTCACACAATTATATATGATTAATAAGAATGAATAATTACAGTCACATGACTAATTATAATAGTAAGAAACTTGGACAGTTAATAAAGTAACTTTGGAAGTAACATGTCAAAAAACAACAACAGCTGATAAAACAGCGAGCATCCAATACAGGTCATGTAAAACTGGGTCGCTGAATGAAGACTATAGAGTTTATAAAATAACTTCTTCTGTAAATGGTTTTATAGTAAATAATAAATTGAGCAATTTCTGATTAATCCAGGTCAATTTCAATCTTAAAGATCTTATTGAAAACATTTTTATGAAGTCAAATCATTTTTAAAAAGGAATAAATCTAGAGCTCGTAGAAACGTGCAGAATAAATTAATAGAATAAATTAAAATGCAGAATAAAGTATCTCTTTCTTTAAGGCCGTGTAAATTAATAATTAAACAATGTTTGTCGGGTCCAAAGTGATTTTTCGGCCTCACAAAGTGAAGATCCAGGTATTTTTTGTATCCAGGAAGTCAAACGTTTTCGGCTTCATGCAGCACTTGAGCAGCTTTCAGAGGAATTAACAAAGCTCCGCCTCTGACGTTGTATCCAGATTTCCCTCATTACATCCACAGGTTGAACGGATGCAGACGATGGTGTACTCGCTCATCCCTAACAGCAAATAACTGCGAGTGAAGACCAATGAATATTTAAAGCAACTCCAGGAAATTCGAGCACTAACTCACTGAGAGTGTAATTTCAAAGTCTAGACTGAAGCTTCAGAGAACAAGACGCCACAGTCCCATTAATGAAACAACTTAGAAAACAAATGCTGGTTTGTATTGTTTTTGGTAAAGATGGAGTTGATTGGTTGTCTTGTTAAACTCTGCTTTAGGGACGCTAGATTCTCTTTTTTTCGAATCAACACTTACTTGAGCGGAGACGATCTCTGCTGCTACGTCTGCGACTCAGCCTCTGGCTCTGCTCCCACCACCCGCCGGATGCTCTTGATTGACAGGTACATCTCCTCCTCGGGGTCGTAGTAATAAAACTTACTCAGGTAGGATATTAGTGGTCTGGAGAGAAGAAGAAATAACAATTATGAGTGTCAGCAGTTTGAAAATCCAGAGTTTTTGGTACAAACAAATTCTCCCGAAGCTAATTTCATGAAAGAAAGAAACACTTTGTCCACGTCCTCTTCACACACAGCACAACAGGTGTATGTTTTTTCATCAGGTGACTGTCAGAGAGGAGTACCTGGGCAGTGGAAGCTCCTGGATGTGGTCGATGCGGACTATTTGTCGGATGCAGAAGCGACAGAGATGTTGTAGCGACTTCACGTTGCTGAAGCGCGATACAGGATACAGCAGCTGAACCGGGGTGGGAGGAAGCCCTGCAACAAACACAAGCACCGAGTCTTAGACTTCTTAGGGTTATTGATTAGAAAAAGACCAGAATTACAAACCAAACAAGCCAACAACATGTTTATCTATCAGTAAATATTTAAAAACAGCTCATAATCAAATCTCAATAACTTCCATAAACAGCTGGGAGGTGTAGATTTTGACAAACTTTGATCAAACAGCAGGAAACAGTTCATTTTGTTGGGGACTATTTTCAGTGGCGGATTAATCCACAATTGTAAACAATGTGAATAACTCCATTTCTTAATATCAGGGCACGTTTATCCTCACATTTCTGTTTTCATTGCCATTCTTTGATCTTTCAAATGCATCTTTTTGCTCCAAGCCTGCTTTTATTTTATGACTCACTCATGCAGCAGACTTACAAAAAGGATGTCAATTATATAAATTATGCCTCTTTACACTTTCTGACTTGCTGTCTGTTGCTCTTAGCTCCAAGGCTATTCTACAAAAACAAAATCTACATCTACTTGATTTTGTTACAGCACCAAAGTGTAGGTATTATAAAATCAAATCAAATCACTCATAGCTCATCTTAGATGGATAAAATCAGATGTCATTTCATAATGCACGAAGGCCTTCATGGTCAAAGTTGTCGAATTTAAGATGATTTATTGACAATGAAATTATATGTATATATTTTGTGAAGTCAAAGAAGTATTCAACATTTCCTGCTCGGTCAGGTTTTCAGCAGTTCAGTGGAAGTCGATGTCGAGCCAACCCAGACGAGACCTCCAGTGTCCTGGATTAAAGGATTGCTGACCTCACCTCCTTTTACCTCTCAGCAGTAGAATAAACATAATGAAATGTACAAGGCCAGCACCTTACAGACCACAAAGAGTTATTCATGGAGTAAATTATCAAGCTGTGGGAAACACTTTGCACCATGTGACCGCGTCACCAGTCAGTACAGACAACTTTTAGCCAAGTATTAGTGAATATTTCAACATCTAAACCTGATTCAATTAAATCTCACCCCTAAACAAAGCACGAAGCCAAGCCAATGAAAACCCTTCGATTCTTTGGGGAGCATATCATCTACATAGTTTAGATACGGGAACACAAACACATGCAGTATTTGTTACAGTCATGCACGTGTTGTGGATGGACGCCTTCTCACAATCATGAATCATGCACAGGCTGAATGCAAACAATACAGACAGTCTCATACATTCCTGCTGTCCTCCGCCTCTCAGAGCTCGTCTCTCTAAGTGGCGGCTCACATCCATTTTTGATCGGCTCGTCCTGCGTGCGGATATATGACCTATATTTTACCTGGCACTCTGGAGCGGAGGAAGTAGAGGAATTTGCCGTTCTTGGAGTGCATGATGGCTCGCTCGATGAACTCCACCACCGAGTGGCAGCGGTCCTCAAACTTCGGGTGACACCACAGGCTGAACGTCCCTGGAGGTGCAGAGAAGTGTTTGTTTTTATATATCACATGTAGCGTTTTATCATCTATAAGTCAAACCCACATTAATTATTAAACAGTTGTATAATTACAGCAAACACATCATGTTAGCTGCCTCTAGCAGCCTTTATGTGTCACATTGTGACTCTTTGATGGTTTCTGCAGAGATAAATATGTTTAATGTTTCAAAGCCCTCAAGTTTCCAAGTTGTACAAAGTTTTTTGTACTTTTTAATGAGAGACCTGATGAAGATCAGCAGCGAAAACAAAAAGTGTCTTTACTGGTTTGTCATTAACAGTCTTGTGCAGGCAGCATTTAATCCTTCAGTGTACATAAATATGACTAAATAACAAAAATACACACACATACTTTGTACATCTATATTTGTGAGAAGCCTCATTTACATAATGCATAAGTTGTGAAGTTGTGAGGAGAGGTCAAAATGTCTCCGCTTTCCAAAAAGGTCCTCTTTCTGTTGGTTAAACACAAGTCCAAGTGCCTGTAGCAAATACAAGGCTAGTTTTTATGTCAGTTATTGTTAATAATTTGATTAAGGGAATTATTAAAACATATATATATATAAAAGATTACAGCTAGCCCTGTCCTAAA
>OMLP01034060.1:0-10070 GCA_900302685.1 Spondyliosoma cantharus
AGTGAACAGTGACAACGAGTTTTGTCTTCAAAATAAGAGCTTTACATTGCACCCCATTGGAGTTTAGAACTGGGTTCTTAGCGGGGGGCTTTTAATTTGAAAGTAGCGTCCGTTCGTAGTTTTCCGGCCGCTTCACAGCTAGCGGACAGCTAGCGGACTCAACCAAACAGCTCCACTCGCTGTCAGCTACAGAGATCCAGGAGACTCTAGCAGCTTCTGGATCTCAGCGGCTTTCCAGTTGCTAATGTTGACGTCTGCAGATGAAGTGATGGACTGACTGCTGTGATCAGCTGTTTCCTGGTTTTAAAACTCCCTGGCGGTGGCCCACACACCATTCAACCTCTGCTACTGGGTGAGAAGCTGTGGGTGATGGGTGTCGATGACACAATGATCTCCTGGATTACTGACTACTTGACACAGTCTGTCCATCTGGGCAGTGTCCTGTCTGATGTGGCAGTCAGTGATACAGGAGCTTCACAGGGAACTGTGCTTTCTCCCTTCCTCTTCACTTTATACACCACTGACTTTCAGCACAACTCTGAGTCATGAAACCTGCAGAAGTTTTCTGATGACTCGGCTGTTGTCGGGTGTATAAGAGAGAGAGAGGAGGGTGAGTACAGGACACTGGTAGACGGCTTTGTAGAGTGGTCCAAACAGAATCATTTGAGGCTGAATGTCGACAAGACCAGAGAGATGGTGATCGACTTCAGGAGGAAGAAGATGTCTTCACAGCCACTACGGATCAGGGGGGAGGTGGTGGTAGAGGTTGAGGACTACAGATACCTGGGAGTGGTGATCAACAACAGACTGGACTGGAAATCTAATACAGAGGCTGTGTACAAGAAGGGGATGAGCAGACTCTATTTCCTGAGGAAGCTGAGGTCTTCAACGTGTGCAAGATGTTGGAGATTGTTGCCAGCGTCTTTTTCTTTGCTGCTGTGTTTTGGGGCAGCAGCATCAGAGCCAGCGACACTAACAGACTTGATAAAATCATCAAGGCTGGCTCTGTACTTGGTCTCAGGTTGGAGTCTTTTGAGACCGTGGTGGAGAGGAGAATGCTGAACAAACTGTTATCCATCATGGACAATGATCAGCACCCTCTCCATCACACAGTAGCGGAGTACCTTTTCTCACAGACTGCTCCAGCTCCGATGTCGAAGGGACAGATACAGGAAATCTTTCCTGCCACATGCCATCGCACTGTACAATAACAGCTAAAACTCTGGTCATAACACATAGTCTCTACGTACTTTGGTTTTATACACTGTTCACCGCACCTTATATTCGATTTTGCACTACAATTACTCTGCTTATTTATACATTATTTATATCTTTTTGTACATTTTGTATATTGAATTTTTTATTGCTATTTTAATATGCCTAGGTTCTTCCTTTTATTTCATTGTGTTGTTATTGTCTCTGTGTATAATGCTGCTGCTGCTTCTGCTACACTGTAATTTCCCAGCTTCGGATCAATAAAGTCTATCTATCTATCTATCTATCTATCTATCTATCTAACATCTGTGGTACGACCATTTCGCGAGGGGGTAACAAAAGAGCTGCATTTAATACTACACATTTGGTACGATAAAATATTACAGAGAAGGTAATTAAATTAATTGCTCTGGATAACCAGCTCCTCTCCGTGGTAGAGGATCAGGGTTTTCTTCGTCACCTGGAGCTTTTGAATCCCGGTATGCCCTACCATCTCGGCATTACATTACATTTACTCCACTTTGGAATTACAACGTGCCGGTATGCGCACTAGTTTTGTGGGTCTCATACAGCAGAGCATGTAAAATAGGCTATCGAGGAGATGCTGAACAGGTGTGAAATAGACAAGCAACGCGTCCACATCATTTTACATGACAACGTAATGGAGCTCAACTCCACTTTTTTGATGGCTCCGGTTCCAGAAGTGAATTTGCCATTCATTTCCTCCATTGACGTTTCGTAAAATCCTTATATAAAGAGTTTTAAGCTAGGAACCAAGCCAATCAGCTACGAGATGAATCGTGACCATAACACATTTAATTCGGCGTAAAAAAAATTTGGGAAAACGGAGAAAAAAGCAAAGGTACAAGACTGTGTACATAATTATCTTAAGAGCTAAGGAACTACTCATCCCATAAACCATTGCGAATGCAACAGCGACGTCTCTGATTGGCTGTTCGGGTGAACACTTTCAAAACTCTTCTCCTCATCTCTAAAAAAACGCAGTAGATCAGAAAGTTAAATCATGGCAGCTCTGTTGTAAAAGATCGTCGAGTTCAGTGTTAGCAGTAACTAGCGAACATGAAATTTGCGGGTTCGGTGAACATTTCCATGGTAACAGCGAGCTCCACCAATCAGATACTATAGGATTGTGGGTAGTGTAGTACTTTTCCATGACATCGTGAATAAAACGTGTTTTTCTTAAAACAAGGTTCATATCATTTGGACTTGTGGCTTCTACATGATCATATACCATCGTTTCACAATCTCATAGCTTGTGGTAAGTACTTTGGATGGTTACGACATTATGGCCAATAATCAAAATATGAAAAGCATTTTCACTTCTGGAACCACACTGTTGAGCTCTATGGAGGTACCAAGTGTGGGCTGCATCTCACACACACTTCAGCTGGCTGTACATGAGGGTCTGCTGTCACAGTGCAGCCTCATAGACTTACCTGCTAATGCAAGGAAGGTGGTAGGCCAATGTTGCAATAGCATATGCGGAATAAGAAAGAGCCATATGAACTATATAAGTATTTATGGCTATATACTTTGTTTCAATAAAATAAAATAACCTATTAAGGAACAGCTTGGATGCAGGTATTTTTTTTCTTAATCCAGCTGTATTATCCAGGAAATTTTTAGTTAAGGCTAAGTATTGGATCAGGACTCGGTATCGGCATTTGCTAAACATTAAAGGACTCTGATCGGAATCGGGGTAAAAAAAACCTGATCGGGACATCCCTAATTGTTATAAAATAAAGAAATCTTTATCATGATAAAATAACTTTTTCAGGTCTTCATTACACTATCTTTGAAATAACACAAATGATGTCATTTAATTTTATGAAACAAACTTTAGCGTAAACTTTCACATGAAATAAAGATTTTTTTTGAAAAGTAACAGCTTCCTTTTTAGCCTGCTATACAACTACTTACCTAATGAGGCGAAATTTCCATTATTTACCTAACCTTACAAATTGATGGCAGGGATGCCATAAGCCATTAGCTCAAGATGTGACACATCAGATAAACATGAGCAGCTATCCATTAGCAGTCAGCGAGGCGAATATTGGCTTTACTAATGTCTTGCTAATAAATCAGTGGATCCCTAATATATATAATGAGTAAGTCATGTAATATGTCACATTTATCTGCTCAGTATCTGCAGAGCCTTATACTAAGCAGTCTATTAAAACTGGACTGGAACATCAAATGTTTTGAAGGTTTTCCCATTCGTGTTAGTCAGGGCACTCCGTTTTGCCTGAAAAAAGTGAAAAATTTGAGACAGAGTCAATGTTTGGAGAAACTCAGCCCGACATTAGAGCTCATTTTAAAACACACAGTAATGATCTGCCTCACACTCTGGTTGTTTACTGTTATTTTTAATCCGTCGATATGGACAAATGATAACTTGTACAACCAGCATTCTAGTAGCATAACAACCTAGCAGTGTAACCTTTTTGGCAAACTGATCAGCGGGGGTTCCCAACACCTCACACACACAGACCATGGAGTGACACTCCCACACCACCTCACGGCCGGATTTGGTCTGAATGTACTTTAGGTGTTTCTTTAAAACAAGATTATTGAAAGAGTAGTTCAGAAAAAGTATCCCAACTATTACCCTGGGTTGGCTCTGAAGGAATCTCAATTTTACTTGACTTTACTTACTTGAAAAAGAAAGAGGAAGCGTAAAAGATCATTGAAATGTTATATTTCTTTGGTCATCATGTATAACATAGCGCAGATTGAGCAGTCAGCTATGGTTTCAGACATCAGTCTGATATCTGCTAGCTAAATGTAGTGTTGGCTTTGCAGTAGGTGGGAACAGACTGTACATTCCTCAATGTCAATCTGCTCAGTCGACTCTGGTGGCTTCACCTCTCTGAACCAGAGATGTTGCCTTACCAACAAACACAAACTGTAGTATTTTTCAGTGTATCCTTGTATACTATTGATGTCACTGTGAAATACACAGAACAACAAACAAGCTAGAGTCATGATAGTGACATATAGTGGAATTATTGCAGTCAAAGTTTTTGTTTCTTTTCTTTCAAGGCACTGACTACCAACCATGTAGACAACATCAGGACAGTCATAAGCTGGGTTCTCCAGGTCATCAGAGAGCAGCTCTACTCCTGGCTTGTACAGCAGGGAGGCTGGGTGAGTGATCCATCATCCATGAAGATCTGTCATGTGATGATTCATTTAAAATATTGATATAAGGCTTTATGGCAGTGATACCAGCATGAGGAGGGGGTGCCAGGCTGTTGTTGCTGTGTATGGTTCTTCCACAAGCTACCGAGGCTTCTGTTTGTTAAGTTAATACATTTTTAAATTGCCAGTATGTCTTGTTTCTTCAGACTTCAATCATCCAATCCACCAAACAACACCAAACAAGAGTTAATAGCAGAATAAGCTGTTTGGCAGAAAAGATTTGGCACATTTTTCATGGGTGCAACCCACATAGTCCGCTCTGCTGCTCATCCCACAGATGCATGTTCCTTACAAATGTGGTGCCATTTAAAAGGGAAAAAAACAGGTTTTCCAATGGTATAAAGTTTATTGTCAAGAAGCATTCTTAAAACAGAAATAATATACTAAACAATCTTTTGTGCTATGCAACTATCAACTTGTCTTGCAGTGAGTTTCTGGTGTGAACTTGCAACACCCCCAGAGAACACCCTATGCACCCCTTTTCACTTGTGTTGCTTCCAGTGTGCTCCCACAGTCTCCTAATAAAAAATAATAATTACGTGGAAGTACAACCCCTTTGAGAAACACTGGTGCACTGACTGCCTGATGTGCCAGTTTTGTATGATGGGATAAATTAGGCTGTTAGAAAGGAACTAATTTAAGAGGTAGAGGCGATCGCTGTGGAGTTACAGCAGAGGAAGCTGTACGCAATTTAAAACATTGTTTCAACAGTTGTCAGTGTCAAACAAATTAATATTTTTAAGGAGACCATGGGACTATGTCCGGATTCTTTTGTGGCAACAAAACCAGGTGTCTTTGACTTGGGAGTTGTGGCATCTCCAGCTAGGTTTTGTGGTGACACACCTAGGTGTGTTTGACATAGAAGCCACAGCATGTCCAGCTGGGTTTTGTGGAAACAAGAAAATATATTAGCTAATAATATGATGGTGTGTATGTCTATGTGTGTGTGTGGTAGTATAGAGGGGCTGGAGGGAACAAATGCAGCGGCAGAAGGCAGCATGAAAGAATGGATGAGCGTGTCTTACTACCCCCTGCAATCCCTTGCCCATGTTTTGGCATTTTCCTAATTTTCAGAGTAGAGGCTCATTAGCTGAACCTCTGGGGTTTTGTTATGATTTCATGGAGAGAAGTATGCCCCCTGCATTGTAGACTGTGCAAAGTGCACTAGGATTAGATGGTGAACTGTGCAGGCCAGACAACTATTGACTAAAGAAGAGCAAAAGTTACAATGAGGATTCGAGCATATCAACCGCAAGGAGAGTATGCCTTCTTGTGACTTTAAACACTTCAGTTGTACTTTTTTCTGACAGCTGATGCTTCATGTCCAGATCAATTCACACACCTGGGAGTAAAGCATTATAAGTAGGGATGTAATGATATACAGAATTTCGCATTATCGCCATTAAAAACATGCTACATGTCACACATTACGGGACTGTGACAATATCTATCAACATATCACGCGGTTATTTTGCTTGTACAGCTCCTAGGTCTAACAAGGGAATCAGTATATTGCATTCTAGTATCTCTCTGTTATTGTATTTTTCTTTTTGAACAACAGAGGGTGCAATCGTTGTGCTCAAGAAGACATCCCTGTTATTATGGGTTCCACCTGAGTTCTAATAAGACCTGCCTCTTCTACCTCCTCTGGTAATGTCTATTTTCGGCGGCGGTTGAGCTGTAATAACACTTGCGCCTCTTGACACCAACACACCGACGTATCTCTCGGTCTTCTGCTGCTCCTGTCAGGGTCAGTCATCCTCCAGAGCGGCAAAAAAACACAATAGAAGTAAAGTTGAAGTACCTCAAGTAAAAAGTATAATTTTTTTATATGAATGATATATGCTGTTCACATCACATTTATTATTAAAGTCATCATCTTCTTTATTAATTTAATATAATGATAAATATTGTATTGTGGACCGTTTATTGTGACATTATCATATCGTATGTTTTTGCTATCATTAACTCCTTAATGATAAGCATGTGAATGATAAAATGTACATTTACCTGATTAGTTTAGAACAAAAAATTATGACAACAAGCATCAGGTAGATGTCAACACTGAAACAGGCGGTGCTGAAAAGGGATTCTATATTATTCTTGTTGCAGAAGGGAAAAAAACCAGTCCTGAAGCTTCACATGATTGTTGCACAGTAACGTTAAAGCAAATGCAGTCATTTGATTTAAAAAGAGTAAACAAACCTTAAACAAAATACAAAATTGTGTTAATTTGTTGACATCAGATCCTGGCTCAAAATGAACAACAACAGATATACTGTAACACAAGCTATTGTTTTCATTTGCGGTATAGTTTTTCTGTGTCTTTGACAAAACCTGACTGGCATGTTATTCTAACACTAACCTGTTAATGGCAACATAAACAATCTAGCAGCTGTTACTTTCCTTTTTCAGGATTCAGCTGTTTTAATGCCGAACTAAGTTTCCCCCATTGCTAGTTTGCATGGGCACTGTTGCTGTATCCTTGGTTAAATGTCACCGCTGACACAGAGCTGTGGAGATAGGTCTAGCTTTGTGAGACTAAGTTCCCCTTGAGAAGCATAAACACAATGTATACTGGTATATCTGGGACTCTTATTGTCGAAGCTAAAAACGGAATGCGCTGCTATTGACATGAGCTAAATACAAAGTTGACAGCACTTGTTTTGATTCAGACATTGAGGTCTTTTTTAATTAGCATTCATAAGCCTCAGCTACAGGCATAAGAAGTGAAGGTAAATCACACAAACGTAGGCTTTGTGTTAATACAATCATATTTACTGACTAACATGATAGACTGGCCTTTACTCCTCATCCTGTCTTGTACACTGACTCTGATCCTGTCACTGCTCTCTTCCTCAGCCTCTTGTGCTTGTGCCCTTCTTTCAGACCTGACAGATTCACGGCCAGTGGTCACTAACATGAATTATTACTTTACTGTGATACAATGATGTGCCTGTGATAATCAGATGTTGCCTGCACTGTTTCACCTGCTGTCTTTACTTTCTTCCTCACAAACTGTCTTTGTAAAGTAATTGCTGATTCAATGAGCCATGTCTATGACCCTTTATACGTTACACTGTTGGGATGTTTAATTTAAGAAACATATGTAAGAAATTGGATATGCTTGGATGCATGTTAAACAATATTCACCTGATTAAACAGCCTTTGAATATGACAGGTGGCAGCTCTTTTGTTCCTTTCTGCCAATTTGGCAGTGCCTTTTTCAGTGCACTGTGCAGATTATTATACTGCCTTGCTATGCTTAAAATGCTGGCATAATTCAGTGATAGCAAGCACAAATGACAATTCACAATTTTGAGAGCTGAAGGTGGCTGCCTTGTATTTCTCTATGAAAAAAAAATCCTGAATATTTTATTAATTCATTCCCTGGTAAGAGCAGTTTATCTTTATGAATCATTTTATGGTCTGCTTTATGATCTTATGAATAGACTAGATCCAAATCTCTTAATCTTGCTGTCTTGATCTTTCTAGGAAGGTGTGATCCATGGTTTTTCTCAGTGGAGGACAGTAGCCATAGTAGCATCAGTAATGTTGGTGGCAACTATTGTTTGCTACAGGAAGACACGCTGACACATCAGACCTCACCATCGTGGCTTCAGTCCCATCTCCTGGATGGACACAGCTTGTTAATGAAGACAGTTTCTGGACATTGATTACAACCACCCCTCAACCTCCATCTCACTATCCAGAGGGAGTCAAGTGCTGAACTTGAAAGGGGAAAAACCTCCTCTCTTCTCAGGTTTCCAAGAGCAAAAAAGTACATGGACAGCTGCTTACCACCATCTCCATCACCCTTCACCAGCAACTATTCAGTACCTTTCATGGAATTATAAGAGATGGTGCAACACACTCTCTTGCCGCTATATTGAAGATTATGAGGTCTTGTGCTCTTAGCTTAACGACGTCTCAGGTTCACATCAGTTCTGGGTGCGTCCAACTCAGTGATCCCAATCAAACTTGTATCAAGTCATACATAAAGATCTATAATGCGTGTCTGACATAATTTTTGTATTAAAAGAAGTTTAACTAGAATGGCACTTAGCATAGTGGACCAAGGACCAAATGTCCCCTTTAATTAAATCAGGCCAAATCCAATAACTGCAACAAATTGTACTCACTCACAGATACCATCCACCTGAAAATGTCTATTATTTTTTCATCAGGATTCATCTGTTCAGATGTTTTTGTGTAATCCTGCAGAAAAAAACAACCAATAAACAAACCAACACAGACATAAGCAAAACACAAACTCATTGGTTGAGTTAATTACCACATTATAATCCTAGGAAAGGCACCCATTTCTTCACATTCAAATTCAAGAATATACGACTATACAAATCATTTTCATTTTAAAGGTTTTACTGCTGGACACAAGATGTCTCCTTTACTGTTAAGTCAAGTATCAGTGTATGTGCACTGGAGGCATAATTTTTTTACATCACATTTGTGTATGTTGAATATTTAGCAAAGAATGTGAAAAGAGCTTTTTAGTTTCAAACTCTGCACACACATCATTCTACACATTGAAGCTCATTTTTGAATGCAGGGGGACTTTAATTTTCTCCCGGTCTTGTGTGTGAGCAAATTTTGGATTTGTCCTCAAAGACCTGAAAAACGTGTAATGTACTGTAGATTCATGAAGTTAGCATGTGCTGTACATTTTACAAATGTTGTTTTCGGCCAAGGGGCAGCCATGTTTATTCTTTTCTGTCATGGCTTATCCTAGACACAGGTGTGTGGCTTTAATGTGGATTTAAAATGTTAGTTTTCAGCTTTGTTGTTTCCTTTGATATTTCGGTTGATGAGACTCAGTAACTGTGGCTATGGAAAAGTTAAAATCACACCTTTTTCATAGCAGACATTTTGATATTTCATTACTCGAAAAGCAGCAGTTTTTTAATAACATTGGCTAGATACCATTTCGCTTTGCCAGATACAGTTACTTGCCTTGTGCATGCTTGCTCATTGGCATGACTTGCTGGGACCCTTACATCGAACATTATGTAACTAATTAGGGTCCGAGCAAGGAACCTGCAAGGAACCTATTGTAATCACAATGATTATTAGGGTCCGAGCAGGGAACCTGCAAGGAACCTATTGTAATTGAAAGGATTCTTCTTATTATTTTTATTTTCCTTCGTCCGAAATGATCGCATTTTTCACTGCCTTAACATACCCCAAAACTCATCAAACTTGGAATATAAGTCATACCTGGCGAAAAATGTTATAATCTGTTGTCATATTCAAATTTCACCACAAGGTGGCGCTATAACCAAGAAAAATGTGTTTTGCCTAATAACTCCCACATACTTTGTCGCACATTCAAAAAACACATATCCACGCCTTCAGTGGATTGTGCTGAATCTCTTGGTATAAGCCACGCCCATTTCCGCCTACCGTTTTTTTTCGCTAGGTCGCAAAATGTCGAAAACCTACTTTTTCGAACTCCTCCCAGGCGATTTCACCGATTGGCACGAAACTTTGCACACAGCATCTGTAGACCCTCCTGACAAAAAGTTATTAAAAGAATTTTGATAGGCCAAACGATACTCAAGTTATTAAATAACAACTTCCTGCAGATTTCGTACTAAACAGGAAGTGAAGCATAT
>OMLP01034061.1:0-13868 GCA_900302685.1 Spondyliosoma cantharus
TCTTCTGTTTAAATCAACTTTTCATTTTCCGTTTGTATTTTTTTTTTTTTTACAGTTTGCTATTGATTTTTCTGTTTGACAAAATGTAAATAAAGAAATGTCACAAAGACATACTTTCCGATGTTTTGGGCTCACTCTCACTGAATCGCGAGGTCATGAATGCATGGTGATATTTTTGCTACATTATGGCCAAGCATGCGCCCTTAAAATAGCATCTGAATAAGCGCCACTGACTTTAGACTGGGTTTTTCCTGGTCTGTTGCGCAAGTGTTTTCTGAAACGGCAAAATAGCACCGGGGAACGTTTGCACTGGAACACGCCTCCTCTTTTCGCTGAACCGCCCCCGGGAGCGCAAAGTCATTCCCTAATTTAAGGACGTGCGTCTGTGGAGGGAAAATTCCAATGTGTGCCGGGTGCAAAATAGGAATTATACAAGCGCCAGCGTACAAAGTCAATTGCGCCGAGTGCAAGATAGAGCCCTCAGAGTCATTTGGGCCACTTGTTGGTCGTTGACCCAACTGTGGGTTACTAGGGCTAGGTGAGCCCAGGTGTGAATGGTTGTTAAGCTGTCTGGGGAGGGAACTCAGTACTGCATTGTAGGTGGGTGATAAGCAATGTTGTAGGCCTCCTCTGTTCAAAGACGGTCATTCCAGTTTAACATAGATGGATTCTTTCACTACTCTTTAAAACCATCAAGACGTCCACATTGTTGTCCTCAGAGGAATGATTTTTCTCCTTCAGATGTAAGTGGACAGCAGAGACTTGACCTGAGGAGTTGGAGTAAATATAAGAAAAACACCGCTTCTCATCTTATGTACCATTTATTGGAGGAATTCTGACTCTCAGATCTCAAATCAGAGATTTAACAATGAACAATCTCAATACAGGCATAAATGAAAAAAAAAACAAAAACAAAAAAAACTTACATTCTTCATGTACATACATACTTACACCAAAATAAAATGTAGAACTATCTTGAAATGAAAAATGTTACATCCCCACTTAGGAAAGAAAATGTGCACCTAATATTTAGATATGCGCTCCTAGAGTGTAGAGCCCTGGACAAAGAGCAGTGCTTCATTGCTCGTGAACAAATCTTAACACTGGCCAGTGACACTGCTTGATATTGCTCCCGCGATCACTTATTGTGTACCACCTTGTGACATTTTGAGCCAAACCTCTACCTCAGACGAACAAAACATAAAACACAACCCTTCATACATCTGTGAGGCTACGTCACCTGGTCCAGATAGGCTCCCTCGGATTTAATACATACACACAATAGATTCCATAGAAACATTACACATATTGGATACATCCATCATAACAAATAATATTCTCAGGATGTAACTCTGCATAGAAAAAAACAACAAAAAAACATGCAGGCCCAATGCATAATAAACATCCACAATGCAGTCGCTATAGAATACAGCATAAATACACACACACACACACACACACACACACACACACACAAGAATATGTACAAAACCCCAGGGTGCCTAGTGGTGCAGGCTGATGTAGCCTCGTAGGTATTTGAAGGGGTGTTTTTTGGAAGAATTTTTCACTCGAAATGTCACAGGGCGGTACAAAATAAATGGTCATGGTTATCTTTGCCCTCCTTTCTTTCTGACCAGCATATTTTTCGACAACTTTCTGGTTAAAGTCATTCATCTCAGTCACCAGTCCGTTCTGTGTTGCCAGCATTGCCAGTGCATTCAGCCTGTCTTGGGGCATGGTGTTTTAACTCTCTTCAGGATGGAGAAGCACCTCTCAACTCTACCGCTGTGGTCACGGGCGTGGTAATGGTAAAGGATCTTTAAGAGTAACAGTGTCTGAAAATACTCACTCAAGATTATCCTGTCCTTGTCCTAGATCACCCGTCTGCTGTTGAATGTTTAGATCGGGGCTGGTCTGGTCCAAGTTCCTTTATCCTCTTTTTTCCTCCAGTCAACGGCAAGGAAAACCTGAAGCAACAAATTAGAAGGCAGCCTCGGGTCACATGATATCCAAAGGTTATAGGCTTTACATTAGCTTTTCATTTAACTGGGGACCTCTCGGTAAAATGGTTATGTATTCACACAGAAAATACACTGACAGAACACCAGGTGCATTTGATTCCATGATTATTTTGAGATGGTGATATCTAATTAGTTTATATTTAATATGTTTTAAGTTTATTATACCTCTATATGGGGGCAGCACTTCAGCGCACCTTATTAACAGTCTGCCACTGCTTTGCAGATTATCTTGTCCTGCCGGCCTGTAGTTGCCCTGGTTGAAGCTATTTTCTCGTGCCACTGGTACGAAGATGAAACTACTCCCAGTTAATCATTTCAAAGTACAGAGGGTAAAGTGTTTAGTTCAGCACTAATCTTCATCATGGCTGGTAATGTTTACACCATTGGAAAAGTAAACGACCATGACTTATCTCAAAATGTAGAATATCAAAAAACAATTTACAACTTTTAAGCAAGTTTTCATCACATATGTTTTCTTGGAAGAGGAGGATGGAAGGGGAGAGTTTTGACTGAAAACGAAGCATGCTGGGAAGCTGCTGATTAATTAGTTGATAGATCTTTGTACAGTACATCCAGCCAACTCATCGTTTCTCAAGTCAAAAGACCTCTAGTTGGAAGAACTGGTGTTTATCAGGGGTCGGAACAATTAAAACAAGACATTTAAAGTTTAATCAACACGTAATAAATAAAACATGTTTATTTACGCCGCGTTAATGTGCAAAGATTAGCAGATTCCACGCGCCTCTCTGCGGTAACAGGACTCCTGTCAACACGACACACCTTGCGGGATAAGTTTGTGGCACTCTAATGAAAGAACATGAATACGCAGAGGAGGAGATGAAAGCTGCTTCAGAAAACTCCAATTAAAATATGTATGTCTTTGAAAGCGCGCTTGCCTTTCATCACGTCTGATTCATTAAAGCAACGTATGTGCTCGCTTCTGGACCCGCTTCCTTTCAACCTCAGACCAATTACCCAGCATTTCTCTCACTCTCTCCCTCTTTTCCACAATTTTTTTTTTTGACCAACATATAAAAGGGATGGTATTTTCCCCTTAGAATCACACTATAGGTTACATTTTAGTTTAATGTTGTCGAGAAGATTATTTTAGAAATGGATATCAGCTGTTTGAAATGCGTAAGTTCTGCTCTTGGTGAGGCTCTGTGATCCTCTTTGATTTCGGTTCAAGGCCCTTTTTTCTCTGATTGCTATGGAAAAGCTTCAGTAACCTGATAAAACCAGATTCATTTCAACCCAGAGATTTGAAACATTTGAAGCACTTCCCCCCCAATTTTCGGCGCGGCTTTCATCAGCTGTATCAAATTTCCAAACCCTGCAGTCCAGGTCTTTGCAAAGATTCAATAATGTTTAATATCTGCTGCTCACTCAGTCAGACACAATGGAATCTGAGCTGGGAAGCTCCACCGCTGCTCATACTGAAGCAGTTAAGGATTTGTTCATTGACTGCCCATTGTCGACTGTTGATAAGAAATAAGGGAAATACTGCCTCTTCTTTTTTTTTTCTTTTTCTTTTTTACCCTCAGTCAGCTTCATTTCCTTCCTGATGTGTTTTTCCGTGTGGATAAGAGGCCATGAATACGCTAAGTATCCTTGAGGAAATGTGAGCAGAAAGCATGCAGTCGATACAGTTAAGCATGAGTGGTTACATTCTCTACTTTGCCGTGTGTGTGAGTGGTGTCGAAAATGAGGCGCAATGGAACTGTAGTTTTCGGCGGTGAACTGAGAAGAAGAATAAAATAAAACTTTACACCTACTTGACGCCCGTCATCACAAGCACTTCCCTCAGACGAGGGAACTTTTACTGTCAGACCTTTGAAGGATGTAAAATGACAAAATGACACAACAACGTTTAGCCTGGACCATTTACAGTTGCAGAAGGCGTTACTCAGATATAAAAAGATATGAACATTGTGTCATTTTTATCTGTAATTGATTTGAAAAAACTTGAGAAAAATTACCGTATAGGTCAACGGTGAAAGCAGCTTATTATGACCCCTATTTACTGTTTTTGTTAGGCTGGGACCTCTAGTGGCCGTACAAAATTATTACAGCAGTGAAGGAGGAAGTCTGGTAAAGTCTCAACAAAAATTCCATGTAGGGAGGACTTTGGGGGAAACAAGCGAAGCGTGGCTGTTAGTGTCCAGTGAGATGTGGGCGACTGCGGCTCAGGGGTAGAGACAGCGTCTTGTTATCGGAAGGTCGCTGGTTCGATTCCCCTGGTCCAGTATGTCTGTCACTGGCACGCTGCAACAGTCAAGTTGTTTTAGGATTGAGGACATGAATGTATGAAACAGTATGTCGTTCTGAGAGTGCGTGCCAGTGGACCACTTCAGTTGTTCACGTATAAGGATGTGTTGAACTTGGCCGATGTTGCAAATGTGGTATTCTCACCTCTCGATCTGTGAGCCAATTGGTGTGACTTAATAGTAGATGAGCAAACGTTAGTGTCACAAGTACATGCACAACACCTACGAAGTGCTCTGATAGGTCACTTCCTCATACTTGATACAATAATATAATTTTTTTTTTTTTTTGCTGACGTGTAGTTCCCCTTTCCAGACACTGAAAGCGAGGCTCAAAGATTAGATTAATAAAATGCATTTAGATGACCTCTATGGCCTGTATGTTTACATAATTCTGTATCACGAGGTTGGGTATTTCTCCCAGAATATATGATTCAAGTAAAGTTTGATAAAGTTATTGTTTTACACATTTTTTTTTTACACACGTTTTTTCTTTTTGTGTTTTTTTCAGCCGGCTGCAGAAAATCCTAAGTCATTTCCGTATTGCAATGAGTGAACCCTCTGGAAGTCTACACAACGCCTGCTTGGGGGCCCTCGCAGACTGAATGACTTGTTGTTGGGACACCCCTGTGGCTAAACAATCTTAACATTTTCACACCGACACAAAAATGTTCCTGTGTTTAAACAGATACAAATAATACTTTTGCTTTGCATTCATACTACAGCACCTTCGGCAGAATTCGGTGTTTTTCATTTTCAGGAAGGAATTGAGACGTTCTCTTCAAAGCTTTGTGTTATTTTAGCAATATAAATCATCAGCTAAGCTATGGTGAGCACTAATCACACAATTATAGTTTTTCCAATCTGTGCTTGTCAGAGATGCGTAGGTGGCTCCGCCTGACCTTAACAAACCTCTTTTGGCCTTGATATAGAAGTCTGGCTATTGGCAGAAAACATGTCATCAAACATGCTTCTCGGAGGAATTTCCATGCATATTTTCCTGCTATTAAACCGCTCCAACATCTTCAGGCCTTGTAGGAGGATGGAGAAAATGCGAACTCGTTAAAAAGGGCTAAAAATGCATCCGTTGAACATGAGCGTTTAGCATGTTGAACTAGATTTTAATCCTTCATGGGGAGTTCACAAAAAAAAAAGCTCTCCATTTGCCAGCAGAACACTTAGCGAGATTAAAAAGCCTCCCCGAACAGCCTCGTCGTGAGTCAGCCCTGCCTGTATTAATGTCCTTGTAGATTAGGCACAGCGTGGGGGCATGCTAGGGGTCACTGCTAGAACCAGGTAGTACAAGCAAATTTTTGCCCCCACCCGTGACTGTCCAACAGCTGGCATTAAAGCGCACCGCTGGCCCTGCTGATTAGATGAAGTACCTCAGTTTATCCCATATACTCCCTCAACCCTGACCAGGGAGCTCAGGCAGCGTGTTTAGGCGGCGGCCAAAAACACATACTGCAGTGAATGAAGCCTCAATAAAGACACGATTGCAGACGCGCCTCCCTCCCCACCGAGGTGACGACTCACGCGTTCCAGTTCATCTCAGGATAAACACGAAGGAGAATGAAAAATGGAGAGGAAATGTGAATAAAAGGGGGAAGCGAGACAGAAGCAGGGGCCGAGATGGAGAATAAACAACGAGGGGGTACAATGTGGGGTCGCTGCCGCCATTCTCCGTGTGTCGCCCCCAAGGCTCGATGTCTCAGAAATGTTGCAGTGAAACCAAACAGGGATAACTAATTGTACATTTCAAATGCAAAGCCTGCCTACAGGGTAGTTTGGCAGGATTGCATGTAAAAGGATTTATACGTGTCTGCTCCACAGAGAAAAGCCAACAGACGTGCATGCCAAACTGCATGCCTCTTCCTGCTTGATTGTTTTGTTTCGCCTCTCTGTCTAACTCAGAAGTATTGTATTCTCCTCTCCAAGGCCTTGCTGGGTTTGACAGGAGCTACGTGGTGCCACTGCAAGCATCGACCTCACGTTAAGGGATCTCCCTGATTCTTCTTAGAGGCGTCACAGCAATCATGAGCATCGAGCAGTGAAGGGCAAGGCAAGTCTTGAAGGAAGAAGGATAAGACGAATGGTGCATGTCTGTAATGCATTTTTGGGGTGTGGCATTACTGCACTCATGGCGCCATCGTTTTATTCTTTAAATGGAGCTGTTTGTAATATCCAGCCACCTGCTTCACATGAACGGGGGGCAGTATTTCCCACTTTCTCAATGTTTAGTTCAAACCTTTCTTTTTAGCCATTTCTATGCAAATTCATTATTGCAAGTTGTTAAAATTGTAAAGACCGAAATAATTACTTCTATGTTTATATCTGTTCACCCATATATTCACCATTGCTCAGTTGTTGCATTATTTTGTTACACAATAAAACAGTAAGTGCTTCATGAAACTTTTGTTCAGTTACCGTCAACACAAAAGCCTCCCATGTTTTGCATTTAGAAAGTTAACACAATTCAGAAACATATCAGACACTTAAATGTCACTCCTGTTTTAGGTAAAAGAATTTGCCTTGGTGTCTGGTGTATAAAAAATGAAAGCCAACTACTGCACAAGTCAAGACCACAAATACATTATACCCACAATAAAAGGAAACACCATTACAAATACCGTGGCAAAGCTGTAAAGTTTTTAATGCAAACCATTTATTAGAGCATTTAAGGATAGTATTTATTATACAGTGCGAACAGTGATGTGCTCAGAATCAGATATATACAGTAGCCTATAGTGTGAACACTGTAGTGTTTTGAATGTTTTTTGTAAAGCCCTCTGTACATGTAAGATATGATTAGTGGGGTCTTTAATTTTATTATAACAGGCAGAATTTATTCATCAATTCACTCAGATGATGTCAGCACTTACGAAATTCCACAACTTTATCAACTACTTGTCACTGTCACTCGGTCCAATGCTTGATGCAGAAGCATCTTTCAGCTCTGCAGGCCCTGGTCGTTTCGTCATGAGGGTAGAAGCCGGATCTGCTCCTTGTTGTTTTGGAGCAGGAAGTTCATGATTTACTTACTGTACGCAGCATCTAACAGTGTCGTTGGTGCGGTGAGATATTAAACCTCGTAATGTCCTCAAAAATGTATAGCGAGGTTGCATAACCTCAAATCTCGCCTCATCACGTAGCAGTAAATCAGAGTAGTTACAATAACAAGAATTCATGGATGATAGACTGACAGCAGAGCAAGAAAACAGCCGGTCAAAATAAGACTGCCATCTTATGATCTTCGCTTGTGGTGTTTGCGTATACATTACATTTTCACCTGACTTAGCTCAGCTTAAGCAATGCCACAGTACCTAGAAAGATCACGCTGTTAGAGCTTGTGATGTCAGTATTTACACTAAAGATATGTTTCAGTAAAACAAACAACTTTAAATGTTACTTACCAGTCTAAAGAAATGTGATGACAATACGTACTCCTGTTAAACTTCTTTTTACGTCGCTTCTTCTTGTAGCCATAAAAACAAAATAATGACTTAGAAGAAGTTCAACACTTTGCATTTTGGAGACACTGCGCAATTAGATGTTAATTCTATGTGGGTTCATCACTCTGAGCGACACCTTTCACATTACACGCTGTCATTTGATCCATTATTAATGTGGAAATATTGATTAGAGTAACTTAAAAGACTGACAACGTCAGTAAAGACAGGAGTTTTAATTCATTGTTTGCTATTAAATTCAACCTCGTCATTATCGTAATAGCTCACGTCTCCAGATGTGACCCTATATGTATGATTATCTCCATACATTACATTAGCAGAGAAAATAATCTGCACTGGATAAAACCGAGCAGAAATGCTGACTGACTAAAATATCTGGAAGATAAAGGGACTGAGAATGAAAGAAAAAGAAAAAAGAGACTGGGATTGAAAAAGAACTGAAATTCAGCCCACAGAATTCAAACAGAGAACCTGCATTTCAAAGCGAGTGGAAATTGATTAATGTATTCTCTTTGAACGCTGGTAACCTGGCCAATTTGTGCCGAGGTTTACTTTTAGATACAAGCCCGTATCATAAAAGCATTATCATGCAGATTGAGTGAGTAAGGACGTGCTCAGTGCATGCCATGACATCAAAATAAGACTGGAGGGCTAGAATGAAGCATACGTCCACGTGCCTTATATGAACTAAAAAGATCATCATAAAAAAGCACGGCAGTGGAGATATGTGATAGAATGAGAAGTATGTCTGTATAAAGCTGATGGTATATTACTCTGGTAAGAAGTAGATCTATTGAACCCCTTGGGGCTAATATCCAAGATTAGAGTGAACAGATGTCAGAGCCATATGAGAATCAGTACTTTAGGGATAAAGTACATACAGTATATGTGACTTAGGTTCCAATCTGATCTGGTTTATGCAGTTTAAAGAAACTGAGTCATTTCCTGTTTGGTTCATTCATCAATACTCAGTGCATTTAGCATTCTAAAATACCATGACCATGGGGCATGTTCATAGAGTGTGTACTGAACGATCGCTGGAGGTGCAGGAGGTTTGGGCTTCACTCTTGACCCACACTGCTGATGAGTGTTATGCTTCCGTGCTTTAAGTTTATCTGTGTCTTCATATTTTAGCACAATGCACAATGATGTCATTATTTGCTGGATCTGACTGATTCTGGAATGGCTCGTTTCAAATTTGAGTGGCTATTTTTCCATTTCCATTCATTTTAATTATTTCCCCTGCTTTGCATATTTTCTATGTATCTAATTAATCAAATGTCATGTCAAATTAGTGGTGGCTTGCCTGAGTCAAAAGCCTGGGGCCAGTCTGTCTGGTAGTGTGGACACAGCCTGCAATTAAAAAAAATAAAGATAAATTCTCGAGGTTTCTAATACCTGTTTTATTTATTTATTTATTTCTGTCACAATAAATATGTCACGACTTTCTGTGCTCTGGTGCCCCGCCACATACAGCTGGTGCCCCTTTTATTTTTTTGCCCCTGCCCCTCAAACATGCTGAGTCCGCCAGTGTTATGCACAATTACAATAAAGACATTAATGAGTGCACCCGGGCCTTGCTTCACAATTACAATTTGCACATACTGCTTACATTTACAGTAGATTCCAAATGGTGCACAAATCATGTTACATAATACACAGTTTATGCCCCTCCACCCTTAGTTACTGGTTCCATATCCCTGTAGTGCATGGTTACCACCGTAGGATTTAGCCAGACATGCTGTGATGATTGCAGCTTAAGTTAGAGCAGATAAACACAACATTACCGTAGTAGTTACGCTTTTGCTCTGTGCTTTTCCTCGGAAAAGCTTAAAAGAACATATCCCAATCCAAAGGCTTTAAATCCTGGGTCTTCAACAGTGGGTCCACAGCCACATTGGGGGTCCTTAGAGTTACATGAAGTTTTTTTTAATACCAATGTAAATATACTTTTCAACATGAATCCAAAAAAGGGCAAATATACATTTGCAAAAAAACATTTATTTACACAGCATTGATGATAGTCTACCCCACTGGAAACATGTGAACAAGCTCCTTTAACTGTATTCTAAATCACTGTCCAAAAGGCAAACCAGTCAGCTAGCTATTATTGAAACATATTGGCTAGTTAGCTGAATTATTATCCCAAATGTACAATATCTTTGTGAGCCACAACTGATTGTGACATACCCTCCACCTCAGGAACTGTTAGAATTGATTATTTCTCCATCTGATTTAAGTTTCAGTTAACACTATGAATTGATTAACTTTGCGCTGATACGATTTAAGTCTGTGATTCAATTGATATGCACTAACAAACTGTATTATCAAAACAACTATACTGACCATCTGTATCATTTAAAGAGTCGTCCGTATCCTGTTGATAGATGAGTTTGGTTGTAATCGTTAATCCTTTTTTTGAGCGATTAATACATAGGAGAGAAAAGCCAGGATATGAGAGAGAACGCAGCTGCATTCTTTATTTAGGCCAAGGTTACAGATAACACAGGGTCCGCACAAAGGACGATTGTTGTGAGGAGAGGTAAGGGATACATGAGAGTGTCAGATGACGAACATGTTGTCCCATTTATTTGCTTGCAACGCACAATGAAGTCCCTGAAAGAACAATTAGTAGCGGTTAGAAGCATGAGTTTCAGGCAAACGGTCAGAACTGCTAAAACCATGATTTATGAGATGAGCACAAGACAAGTGAGTGACGAGGGAGTCAGAGAGTAGAGGGAGTTTCTTTCAACAGGGCGCTGTCTCTCGGGATTGGACGGGTCAGTGCGGAGGGGCCGGGACCAGCTTAAACGCACCAACGAGGGAGAGCCAAGTTTAAACCACGGCCACTCCCCACCTTTTTCAGCCAATGATGAAATTGCCACTGTTGCTTGAAAAACTATATGATGTACAGTAAATGCAATAATCCTTCATCCTTTTCTGGGCGACTGGCTGCAGAGTAACAGCAATCCGCTGACTGTGATTTGTCAAACAGAGAGGGATCGATCAAGCTTCGCTTATTGATACAATTCTGAAATAAATGGTAAAGAGTACGTCGTAGTTTGTCTTCTCTCAAATCAAAGAACACGCCTGACAGAACCACCACAGTTATCTCAAAGGGTGAGGCCAACATGCCTAACATTAGCCATGCTACAACTGCTGCTACTTATACATCCCTGATCCGTCTCTGTCAGCTAAGGGGTCGCTGACCAGAAACAAACGTTGAAGAATCCTGTCCAATGTATTTTTCTCACTCGTATGACATGGAATCCACAGTTGGACTTGCTGTGCTAAGTTGCTGTTGCTATAAGCTGCGATTGGTGGAGAGGTTTAGAGAAACGACCAATTGGAGGAAAAAACTGCCACTTCCATATGTCTCTTGGATGCTCAAGCATGGGTGTCAATATAAATGTTTACCTTCATAAAATGTGTCAAAATGAGCACGAGGAACTCATCTCATGTCTCAGCTTTCATGCTGAAGACAGTATGGAGATACAAACGGTTTGTTTTGTGAGTTTTTTGGCTTTGACACTGAACTTTTCACCCGAAACAGTTGTTGACAGACACTTCTACACTCCTACCTGCATCACCTGTCGTACCGAATGACAGTCAGGACACCAACGAGTCAAATAGTAAAACTCCACATTTGACCACATCCTGGTGACTAAAGTGAAACAAGTCTTCATCTTCAGCATTGATGTGATGTCTTATCCATTATCTGTGGAAAAAAAAAATGAACAGCAGTAAATTATACAATCGTCATTTACAGTTCTTTATATGAAGCTTGATTGAAAATTGATTGAAACGTTGTAGCCTACATCACGTCAACAATCATAATACATGGCTCATTACCGATACTGTAAATATTCACTGGGGCTGTCACTGAAACTCTCTTTTTCTTTCCTCTAAAGGCTAAATGGCACCTATTGGGAGCTTTGAACACATAATAAGTCTTACACGAGTGCCAATTGAAAGCATCGACCGGGCTTCATCTATCCTTTGCAGACGCCCAGTGTCTCATTTAAAAATTTTTTTAAAAAAACACTTTCCTTCTGCTGTGAATCATATTTTTTCCCCCTTTCTGTATCATAACTCACAAAGCTCGTAATGAATGTAGTCAGTGATTTGGCTCTAGTCATGAGATGAGATCAAAAGGTGATCACAACTTTGCTGCAACCCCTTTTGTGCCTTATTACCTTCCCTTCAAAAGGGCCCTCCATCCCATTTGTCCGGGGTTATTTCATAGTGGCGGTGGAAGATGAGCCGGCAGGGCTGCTCATGTGTAAATACACCTCTGACAGTAGTCACAATTCAGGCACTTTCTGAAAACCACCCATAAACAACGGCACGGGGCAAAAGATGCTTACAGAGGCAGTAAGTGTAGACGAAGTGAAGCACAAGTGTTGGTGGAGGAGGCAGTGGACCAGTCAGGAGAGTCCCGGGCTTTATGTTGATTCATTACTCTATTAGGCCTCGTGACAGAGATAAGGACCAGCATGTTTCAAAGTGATAGCTGACCTCTGCGTTTTACCCATCCCGCCGCCAACACGCCCACAGCGGCGGCCGTTTTTCAAACACACGCGCTCGCGCGCACACAGGAGGGCGAACTCTCAGAGCCGCACATGCATGTGCACAAAGAAACATGAAGAGACAGTGACAGAGAGACCCTGCAAACAGAGACGGGATCCGTGTCTGAGCACGCACAACACGGATCTCGGCTATCACACAAGTCCGTGCTTGTGTGTGCAAACAAAGACAGCATCCCGATAAAATGTAAAATTGCCCCTTCTTGCTTCATGAAAAACCTAAACTAGAAAAAAAAACTGACAAAGGAAGTGAAGACAGGAAACTCAAGCCGCAGCATGACACTGATCACATCACAAGAAGCTTTTCTGTTGTGCACAGAAAACTCACAAACAAGCAGATATTCTCCAGCATGTACGTCAGAGCAGTGTGATGTTTACCAACATTAAATGCGCGGGTGAAGAAGTTAATTTGACTCTAACATCGTTCAAAAATTAAACCGCTATCTCTTTCTTCCAACCAAAGCGCGGAGCTTCCTCACGCCGCTCTGACGGCACTAATGAACTCAATCAAGGCTGTATCATATTTCCACTGAAGGAGGGAAGGAGAGATAAAATGCCAAGGAAAAAGTCACAAACGAAGCACTGAGGCTGTGGCACGAAAGAATCACAATGCTTTGGTGGGCCGCATTTTAAGAATAAGTTCATGCGGTTGGGACGAGACAAGATCGGTCTGTACGTCCTTCGAACAAAACGTGTAAGTTGCAACGCAAACAACGTCAAAACCGGCAGGAACAAGGAAGCAAACAATATTTGTTTTCACTGAGATTCGAGATTCAAGATGCAAAGTGTTTACTGTCATATTGTCACAGCAAAGACACATGTTCTCAGTTATGCAATGAAATTCTTCCTTTGCTGTCCACAGAAGAACAGTGTAATAAAGAAATATATACATCCGAAATCTCTCAAACATCTCTCGCTGAGAGAGATATTCAAATTGAAACTACCTCCGTTCTGATCTTGTCCACATACAGTCAGTCACAGAACACTGATGGAAGCTCTGATTATTGCTGATATTGGGGCCACCGCCTCTGATCTCAGTGTTTCATGGGTGACTCATTCATGGGGCCGTCACTCAGGCCAACCATAGCGTGAGTCCTGTGTGAAGTCATTAGTCATTGTTTTAAGGAAGCGGTCATTTTTACGTGAAACCATGACGCGGTGACACAGGATTGTCCTGAATAATGAATAATGGAGAGATTGTTTCTGGAAAGACTTCCTGCTCAGCAAAACCATCAGTATTTTCATTGCTAGATACCACCAGGGCTAGGTGAGAAGATGTTTTGTGTGTGTGTGTGTGTGTGTGTGTGTGTGTGTGTGTGAATTGGGTGACCTGACCCTTTAAGCATGATTATCTTCACCAGTATGAGATACGACACAAGGTGAAGCTTTAAAGAATCTTCTACCAGAAACCTTCAAAAAGAAAAAGTGCAGGTTCAGTAACTTTACAGGTGTGATGCAATGTAGAAATACTAATGGAAAATTTGACAGTCAAAGAGAGAGAGAGAGAGAGAGAGAGAAAAAAAATTG
>OMLP01034061.1:13888-25111 GCA_900302685.1 Spondyliosoma cantharus
AAAAAATTGAAATCAAAAAGGCTCAAGGAATGTTTGAGCCGCATCCAGTTTCAGTAGTGCTTGCATTATCAGAAAGATACAGGTGCACGGTGCTTGTTGCTGGATACCTCCATCTCCACTGCCATCCCCGAAGATCTTCAGAGCCTATCACTCCAAACCAGCCCTGCTCTGTCAGCTAAACACCATTTGGTTTAAGCAGAATTGCAGTAACAGAGAAACGACCCCACCAGAAAGCCCACTGATTCATCTTCATTGTCTATCTCGTGTCCCTGGTGCTGTGGGTCAGAAATTCAGCTGAACCGTTGCACAGTTCTGGTTCACTGGCTGGTCATGGACCTGAAACGACCCCGAGGGCTCCAGTTGATGTGCAGACATGATCAGCTTATCTCCCAAATTTTCCATTCAGAATTGGCTGTACGTCCAACCATGAGTGCCAAATGTTCCCTCAGCGCCATTCAGATAACAGCCCATGTACAGTGGCCACTGTTAATACTTGTTTCCGATTGGCTGGCAGTTGCGGTTAAAAACAGGCCACTTCAAATATAGATCCAAAATGTAAATTAAAGTTCCGTTATCCATAGCAACAGTATGTTTGTGCAGTTGCAGGTGCCCCCTATTATTGGTTCAGCTAACCCTCACCTGAAAGACAGACTTTATCAGTTAAAGGGATAGTTCCACATTTTGGGGAAATAAACTTAGTGTTAGAGTGTTATCAGAAGATTGAAACCACTCCAATATCTGTACATTTAGCATGGAGCTGGAGCTAGAAAGTGATTAACTTAGCTCAGCATAAAGACTGAAAGTTGAAAAATGCACCTACCGGCAGGCTTCAAAGCCGACTACCAACGACAGCATGGAGTTGTGACATTGCAAGGTAAACTTAGAAACAATGTACAGATGGATGACTAAACTGTTGTTTGTAAGGAAATAGTTATCTTACAGCTTTTTGCTAAGCTAGGCCATGCTCCTCCCGGCGCCACCTCAATGTATAGACCTGGACTTATTTATTTATGTTGGCTACCTGTCTACCTGGGGCAGCAACACACACTGGAAACTCAACATGTGACCCATTTTCATTGTACAAAATGAATACAGCTTACTCGTTAGCGCATGATTGCACCATAGAAAGGTACTGGGTTTTGGTGCATGTTAAAGGTTTGTGTGGAATGTATTGGCCTCTAGTGATGAGTAAACCGCAAACAGCTGAACACCCCCCCACCACCACACCCTCCTCTACTGTGGCCCAAAAAGCTGAAAAGGTGAAAGGCCCCTCTTTAGAGCCAGCGTTTGGTTCTACTGAAGGAACACGGCAGTGCAACATGCTCCCTCTGTAAATATAAAAAGCTTATTCTTAAGGTATTGAAAACACATTCTTCGTTTTGGGTCAGGCACTAATGAATTCACGATCTTACTATTATACTCAGTTTCTGCCAATGTTATGCTTTCCTGCTCATTTTGTCAGTGACAGGTTTGGCAATTAACAGACCTCGTGGCCCATTATGGAATTAATTGCAGTAACAATCATAACATTTACTTTAGCTGGAGTGCAGTGATATAATCACATTTACAGATAATAATAATCCTTTACAGTTTCATCCACTCTTGCACAGGGAGGTCAGAGGTCCTCTTACAGCAGCTGGCCTTCACTCAGTGCTCTGGCTGAGGACGCTGCGTTCAGGTGTCTGGTGGCCCGCACAGAACCTTGACGCCGAGTGCGGCTGATGGACAGCCTCTTTAACTACTCCACCTTTCTGCCTTCCTCCTACACACTACTGTACTTCTTGTTAGAGCATATTAATATATAACTAATTGGATAATGGTGTAGCACATTAACACTCTAATCTAAAGCATGTTTTATGTAATGTACTAACCAATTGTTAGATTTGTTCTGATGCTATAGTGTGCCTTAAATTGTGAATTGTAGCTGAACAATTCTCAAGTTATATTTGACATTGTAATTTTACAGTGTGTTGGAGTACAGAAACAACAGCTTACAAATGTTGAAAATCAATGTGATGTTTGTTAATTCATAACATGTAGTCTATGAAACAATTTGCCTTTATTTCAATGTAGTTATTGACTAGAAATGTTCAGAGACACTGTGGTTATATGGTTTGTGTCTCTGTTGGAGAACCAGGAAACCCAAAGGCAGTGAACCTTTGACCGAAACAACAGGAAGCCGGCAATGGACTTGGATCCTGGGAAATGATTCACTGGTTAATTGTTTGGAAAATCTGGCTTTGAGTAGAGACTAGGGGCACACAGCCTACGCTTTTTTGAGCAGTTATTTGTCAGAAATGCATTTTAAAACATTCCAAAAAATTAACTGAAATGTGAAGAAATAAAATTTTTTACATTATGTCAAAGACTTCTCTCTTTGTGTTGGGAAGCGTCTCCAGCTAGGCTGTCCTGGCTTTGTACCTCAAGAGGTGACAGTGAGTCACTGTAACGTCAGGTCTGCCCTCAGTCCAACATGACTGATATTCCGATGTAAGCTGATCTAACTTGGATAAAATGATTTAATCATGTGGCTCTTCTTGACTTTCCAAATGCGATCGGACCGAATGGATCAAGTTATGAAACAGGTTTCAGGTTAGTTTTGATGCTTAAAACATTTATACATAGTTTTACAGACACTTCTTTCACGTCACGTGATGTTGTAGTTACAGGGTTGGCCGCGATGTAAAATACTTCAAAGTAGACTTCAGACTGCACTTCCTTGTTTCTTTCAATAGGAGTGGACACTCTTAACTTTCTGGTGAAATGCTGCAACCAATTTGTTCCCCTGTTCTTACATATCGAACCTTGAAAATGTTACAACGTCCGCCCTGGTTCCCACGTATGACCCGAATCAACACTTCGTTCCTTCAGTTCCTTCATTCTTTTCTGATCCAGATTCTCAAGATCGGACCTTTGTGATCTTGTTCCTGACAATGACAACAAAGCTTCTGTGTTGTGTTTTTTTCCTGCTCCCCTTCTCCCTGCATGGTCTCACTGTGCATCGTCTGTGGACTGCAGGTATTTTGAATCTAAATTATGACAGGAGCCAGACATTTATTTGCTTTTTGAGACCAGTTTATGATAAACAGCAGCATCTGTTTTGTGCTTCTCCATTACACTTCAACTAATTTCCATGTGACTTGGCTATTTGTAATGTCAAAAGGGTACTTGATGGTTGATTGTACAGACTGTTGTGTTCATGAGGTCAATTAACAGTATTATCGCGCCCTAAATAGAATATAATACACCTCCTGTAAGCGCATGACTTCCTGCTTTCACCTCCAGCTTCTCGTTTTCATTGCTCATTTGTACAGTGGTGGCTGGATGTCGGGCTGTCTGACCCGCTCTAAATCTGGCATTGACAATCACACAGATCTGGCTTTCTTTAGCCCATAGTCATATGACAAGTATCTTGTTTCCCCAAGTGTCTGGATATAGTTAAGAAGGGTTAACGCGTGGAATCAAATGTGTGTTGCCAATATACAGACCGAAATCAGATTTCTCTTTCTCGTGACGAAACACATGCCGGTGTGCATGCTCCGTCTCTGTATGTTGACAGTAAACACTGCGCCGCTTGTTGCCCATCTGTGCAGATCCAGAAAATCCATCCTGACAGGCATGCTACTATCTGAACTGCCTGTGTTTGAATAGCATGCATTTTCTGATTGGATCTGCTCAGGAATACATATTTCCATATGGACCGGACGTACATCACACTTCACTTTGTCATTAATGTGGCAGAATCCATCTCTCATGACAGTTGAGGCATTTATATCATTCCTCCTGTAGGTGCCGTACTGTATGTGTTACTTGTGCAAATGAAAAAAAAAAAAAAACACTAAATCCAAACATGCGAACACATCAATAATTAAAAAGGTGCAAGGGTAGTCGCGAACAGCAAAATCTGTTTTCATCTGCACAAGCAGATGTGACCTGTTTTGATTCGAATGAAAAATTACAATTCAACATGTGTCATTTTTTACGTTATCGTTAATTTCCAAGATAATGACATCAAGTAAATGAATACTGAAAGTGTCCTCTTTTTATAATGAAGCTGACCCCTATTTTTTGTTCATTGAGCAGAGGTCTGAGTCTGAGTGAAGGCAAGGATATTCACAGAGACATCCCTGCCTGTACTCGAGGCTCTGCCACAGGATATTGCGACTGCACTCTTTAAGAGATGCAATAACAGCTCGCATTTCATCTGAGACCGCATTTCTTAAAAGGCGTAGCACTGCGATAACCAACCTTTCCTTCCTGTGGCAACGTGCGAGAGAAGAGGAGAAGGTAAAGTACAGAACAACCTGAGGGAAAGGCGCCTTAAAAGAATCCGAACAAAGACAAAAACAATTGACTTACCAAATGGGTAAACCTCGCAATGTGAATAAGTAGATATAACGGCATCATTTGCCTTGTCAGTTAGCATTTCTTTTCAGAACTTGCCAATATGGCGAATTGACCACGACTGAAAGCATAGAAATTAGAAATTATTCAAATGTGAAAGGGTTTCCAGGTTGCTATGCAAATGCTGGACCATTTGTGTTTGAACTAACTGTGCTGCATAGAAAAGGACTTTGGCTATACTTCACTTTCATATGCTTTTTCTTTCTTTTTTTTTTTACATTTTAGAAGTGTGTCTGAAACAAAACAATAAAAAAAAATACAATAAAGAAATTCTCGGTCTTTATTCGCTTTCTCACAGTAGTCATATTTTGTGAGTAGCACCTCACTTTGTGCCAAAACGGCAACATACTTTTATTGACTTCCCACTTCAAGGCACGGGTGTTTAAACTCGGCAAGATAAAAGGGAGAGCACATTACAAGAGCTGAAATCTGGTTTATAGAAAGTGACTTCAGAGGCATCACCATGAAATTTAAGGAAAGGTAAAAAATTACTGATTTGTGTGCATGTGTGTCCACTGTACATGAGGTCATCTGTGTATGTGTCTGTGACGGGGGGGGCTCTCTGCTGCAACAGGGAGAGGCAGACGTGGTGTTCCAAGATACTCCCCGGGCACCCGCAATTAATGATGACAATTTAAATTTTGATACGCTGGTCTTTGCCGAGGCAGCCAGGCTAGACGAGTTGAGGAAGTCACCTATCTAATAGATGCCACATGATATTAATGTACAGAGGCGCGCTCCCTCTAACCTGGCAGCCGTGGGAAATCAATCACCTCCCTGGCATTACTTCCTTTTGACAAATATGCTCTCACCGGCCCGGTAGCAGAGCTAATGGCCTCCAAAGTATATCTGTCAAAGACACGGCTCCTATTAATTATTCAGTCACCTGTGCTCTGATGCTGTGGTGCTACATTACAATATTTACAGTGCGGCGAGAGGCCGCTCTCCCTGCCGGTTTACTGTCCCTGAAGTGGCGAGCAGCTTTTGCATGAGCCATAATTCCATCTGCTACAGTTCTACTGAGAGGGAGGAGGAGAGACAAGCTGCTTTCATTGCCTATCAAGGAACGCGCCGGTCTCTGGAGGTGTGTGAGTGTAAACATGACTGAAGGCCGATGAAGGGTTTGCATTGTGTTTAAGTCATTAATGAGGCAAGTGGGGTGTCATCATCATGCTGTTGTGGAGGGAAAGGGTCAGTGCTGTCAAAGACCTTGAGCATGTGTTGTTTTTTTTGTCAGTCTTGATGTGAAAGCATGCTAAATATAGTTGGCAATCATGTGTGCATAATGATGCATCACTAATGTAGCAAACAGGGAAAGAGATGCGTGTTAAAATGGCACTGTCCAGTGAGAAACATTAGAGGCAGCGTTAAACAAAGAGCACAATGGTGGCATATCCAGCTGTTACCAGACAACCACTGGCCACCGTGCTCTTACGGAGTTAAATCCCCTTTTTTTCTCCGCCCACAGATGGGAAGCAGGGGGGTTAGATTGGGAGGAGGGGGGAGTGGAGGGAAAGGAGGGAGTGATGCTGCGTTAAAATGAATGTGGGAAACGTGGGATGAATGAGTTCCCTGTTTCAAAATGCCAGGTTGAAGACGCTGCCTGCAAATGTGTGTGTGTTTGTACTGGACCTTGGGATCATAAACCCATCTACTGTGACTTAGAGCAACATTTCATCATGTTTGCAAAATGGTATGCAATTGCAGAAGGCCCAGTGTTTAGAATTTTCAGTCACTTTGGTGTGCCGATCGCAGACAATCGGCACGATAAAGCTGCAAAAAATAACATTCCAGTATATAAGATTTGATCACATGGCTTTATATGGCCTAATTCTAAATACCACTGTTGGATTTACATTTAATTAAATGCACGAACAGCCAAACCGTATGTAGACACTCAAAAATCATTCCAAAACAACTGCTGTTATGATGGCCCCCACTCTTCTAGGACTGATTTCTACCTGATTTTGGAACCTGGCTGCAGACATCTGCTCCCATTCTGCCATAACGTTGGCACCAACTTGATGTTTGATGAATTGTTTTGCTGTCGCGGTGCGATTTCTCCTTCACTGAAGCTATAGGAGCCGAGGCAGAAACAATTAAAAGCAGCCTCAAACCAGAAGTACTCTTCAGGATGGCCACACTGGATGCTTGTGTAGTGCGTGGCGGCTGTGTTGCTGCTGCAGCGAGGCTCCTGCCCGCCCTATCTGTCTACATGGACTCCATGACTCCGATAATAATCGATAAATATGATGATTTTCCTTTACCCCGCTGAAAGAGCAAGAAAGCGGGGGTGAAACGGGGAAAGAGAAGAAAAAAAACTGTCCTTCACTTGTGCGTGTTCTCTTCATGTGACGTATTCTACACATATACACATTAAAGGTCCCATATTATGAAAAACATGTTTTCTCTGGTCTCTACATGTTTAAACCGGTCCTCCCTGAACCTGCTAACTCCCAGAATGAGGAAAACAAGTGATTCATGCATGGTCTCTGCAGCCCACCCACTGGTAAAACAGCGCTCCTACAGGCTGTTCAGATTCAGCTCCTGTTGTTACGTAAGGAAAGGTGTCATTTTCATAGATCGACCTCCTCTGCACGGTGATAGGAGATATCCTGGAGGGGGGCGTTCATCCCCGAGGTGAAGTTTGGTGTGTCCAGCAGTGAGATAGCAGTGTTTAGCAATGTTGTCGCTCAGAGCTAGACACGCAAATTGCTCTGTTGTTGGTTGTAAAATTACATCAGTGCCTATACTCTGTCCCAGCTACAGAAGAACAGAAGAGACAGTGGTTGTGTTTCATTTTCAACGGCAACATGCCGGCTACGGTTCCTGGAAGTTTGTGTGTGTGTGCTAACCAGTTCACATCGGATTGCTTCAGTAACGAGGGTCAGTCCAAAGCTGGCTTTGCCTCGACACTGACCCTCGTGAAAGGATCAGTACCAACCATACTGGACCAGCAACTGCACCCGAGCCACAGATAAGTGTCGCTGTGGTTTGATAGTATTTACAGTTGCCTATAAGTATGGTGAAGTCAGCTGGAAACTGGCTAACTAGTTAGCTCCTCTTCGGTGTTATGTTAATAATATTACGATGGAGCTTGGTTGTCACAGTAAAAAGTCTGGAAACGTGCAGACTGGAGACAGAGACAATGCGAACAGTGTCCAAGAGTTTGGAGGCTGTGTTGGAGACGAACACAGCTTTCGCTAATGGTAGTAACTAACTGTAACAACACATACGAACAAACTAACATTATTCAGACACACTAACCATTCTGAAACGTCCTGCTGCAGCCGCAGAGTCTGTGTTTCTTCAGGAGCCTCTCCTTCTGGGTCAAACTTGTATGGTTGAACGAAAGCATCTCCGCGAGCCATAGGGATACATCCACCGTAAACATTAGCGCATGCTACTGGTAGCGTAAGAGCCATCGTCTTCCTGAGAGGGATGTGTAGCACGCAAGGCCATTGGGCAAGGCTCTCCAAGTAGGCGTCGACAGACTGAGCGCATTAGCATTTAAAGGTGCAGACACAGAAACAGCCTGCTCTCAGGAGACCTCAGCATAGCTCATTTGAGCAACTTTTAGACAGCTGGAATTCAGGACCATGGATGGGTTTGGGGCAATGCATATCGAATACAGTGTTGTTGGACCTTTGACAGCTGTGTGAAATTGATGAAAAACAGTATAATATGAGACCTTTAAAACTGTAGTAAAATGCTGGCATGATGTCCATTTGGCTGTCTACAGGTCTTTTGCAGGTCGAATGTTGCTGAGAACCACCCTGTGTTGCGGTACATATAGGTGAGACTCTGAATTTCAAGATGAAGCGCCGCTGCAGCCTCGCTTGACTCGTGTGAGAGGTGAAATGAAAAGCAAGACCTCCAGCGAGGTTTGATTTTTTTGCCAACAGAACCATCACTTGTCAGGTGGAGAGAAGGAGCAGCATGTGACTACTTAGCAGAAGTCCCGGGATAGCCAAATAGCACAGTTCCACAGGTCGTGTGATGCTAATGTCTTGCGCTAGTTAAGAGTTTGCACGCACATTGCCAATGTTATTCAAATCAACGTTCATTCGTTCGTTTCGTTTTCTCTTTCCGCTTTTCCAGCGAGGGTCAAGGTGATGTTTCCCCTTTTTCAGGGGGGGGGGCTCTGGAGTGTCTCGATGGGCGAAGGCCAGGGTACACCCTGAATGAGTCACCAGCTCATCGCACGCAGGACCCTTACTGATGGCAGAGGCTGCCACGCATGGTGCCAACTACACATCAGGGGCAATTTTGGGGTTCAGTATCTTGCTCAAGGACACTTCGACATGTAGCTCAGTTCTGCCCAGGGGAGTCTGGATTTGAACCAGTGACCTTCCGATCAGTAGTCGAACAGCTCTACCCACCGAGCTACAGCCGCCCCTCAAACCAACGTCAACAAGCAATATTGTGCAAATTGTTTTCTGCGAGAAATAAAAACACGATGTGTCTACAGTCGACATGATGGACTGTAGTGCTGCTCTCATTATACGTTCGTCTTGGGAGCAGCTGAGTGTGACACCTGGGGGTCAACTTTGGTATTACCGGCTGCGTCACTTATTAAGCCTCATATCAAATCGGTTTTAAATGGTGCCAAACCTATTTAAGCATTTAATATATTAGTATTAAATGGCCTATTGCTTTGGAAAAGTGCACCACTTTCTCAAATGAGATGGTATGACATGCTGCACTGAGTGGTATCTATATCACCTGGCTTGGGCAAGTTCAATTTAGACCACAATCCCCCAACTGGCAGGAACGCAACAAAGCTTGTTTGATCACACAAGGAAATTGCATGGAGCGGTGGAGTAGTCCAGTGTCTGTTTATTTGTTGAGACTAGTTAACTTCCTTTCCATCATTATATCAATTAAATAGAAATAAAAAAAACAACAAGAATAGCCTAACCTCAAAATAATAACCTCTGCTGCGTTACGTATCTACTCCGTTGCAGCTCCAGCATTTCGGACTGCCAGTAGCTGAAATGCAATATTTCTGTGGATGCAGGAGCACTGTGCATCAATTAAATGGAATTCAGCACAGTCGACCGGAAGTCAGACACCAAATCAACATAACATGCGGTTAATTTTCAGAATGAAGCGCTTCGTATTGATGCCAGCACAAAAATTTAAACAAAGAGACAAATCCAAGCACTTCTACTAATCCTTCACTGGGGAACATTAATCTTTTCTCTGTTTGTTGTTGTATTTATAACACACAAGTATAACCCCAGTCTCGCGTGATTCCGTAATTATCGCGGGAACTCAGCGGTCTCGCAACTCCAGCTGTCCGGGCAGTGCTGCACGCGCTGCACTCCAAACAGAACAGGTGTGGCAAATCCGAAGAGGAGTGTTCCGCAACGTGCATGCAACCAGTGTGGAAGTGCCGGGTAAGACAGTTAACACCCGACATGAGGGAACTTGAGTCTGGGGCTGTGTCCGAAATCACCCACTCATTCTCTACTCCCTAGTCACTACATAGGGAGTCCAACACAGTGGACTAGTGAGCTCATCGACAGAAAGAAAAACGGACTTTTGGACACTACCCCAGCGCTGTTAGTGACGTCACTTCTGTTGTGCAGTTGAAACGTGAATTGAAACCTCCATGTATTTGTCCGTAGCGCAATGCATGATGGTATATATTGCTTGGTTTGTGACCATCAGTTGCACACTACTTTTCGCGATGCATTGTGAGATACTTTGAGTGCACCATACAGGGTGTAATATTTCCCACTAGACATTCGGACAGCACTACAAAATGGAGTAGTCACTATGTAGTGCACTATATAGGGAGTAGTGAGCGATTTCGGACACAGCCCAGCTGTCCGGGCAGTGAGCAGGTGTGGACGACAGAGCACGGAGCACTGTGTGTGAAGCAGAGTTGTTCCGCAACGCGCATGCAACCAGTGTGAAAGTTCCGGGTAAGACACCTGCCATGAGGGAACTTGTGGTCTAGGGAGTGTTTGTGGGCGTGCCTAAACCGGCATTTCTGATGTGGAAGTTGGATACTCTGAAAATGCTGTTTCATCTGAACCACTTTATGGGTTTCCTCAAATTATGACCGTATACAATACGTTTTAAAATGCACTGTACCTTTTTCATGACTTTATCCAAACCAATGCTGGGAGCCCAGGTGTGCCAAACTGAAAAACTGCCAGTTAATCCCATACATCCTAAATTATTATATGCGGGAGCACATTTGGAGTTTAGGGTGTTTATGTGTGGGCGCGCGCGCGTGTCTTTCTTTGAAGAGGTGTGTTTTGTTTTTTTTCACCCATACCCCATGAACGCAACACGAGCGTCTAACCGGGTCACGTGAGATGCTCCGCTAATAATGCAGTGACGTGGTAGAGTTCCGTCAGTGGAGCGGTGTCTTACAGCAAGCTTGCCCGGGCCAGCAGCTGCCTTGCCCGGTTTGGGAGATCCGACAGGGGGTCGGTCCAAGGCGGAGCGGAGGAAAGATTCGGGAGAAGAAAAACAAGAAGGAGCGGGTAGGCGAAGATAGACGACTAGTTGTTGTTTTTCCTTCCCCTTCAGCACTCTGGGAACATGTTTTGGCAGTGACTGGGAGAGGATATAATTATATATATTTTTTTCCCTGTTCTCCGTCGCTTTCACTGCGAGACTCAGAGACTGTAAACACCAGCCTGCGGAGCATCGTTAAGGACCAGCCGCGCTCCTGCTGCCCCGGCCGCCGCTGCTCTCCCATCCTTGTGGCGGATAGCGCTGTGGATGCTGCGGCGTCTCCTCTTTCATTCTTTTACCGTTTTTTTTGTTTTTTTTTTGAAAAAATAACAGCCCTTGGAG
>OMLP01034064.1:2701-17752 GCA_900302685.1 Spondyliosoma cantharus
AAAACACACAAACACACACACACACACACACACACACACACACACACACACACACACCAGCTGTCCCCTCCTTATGAGCAACAGTGAAGCATTAATGCACTCCTCACACACACACGGGCGTCCCCAGTGAATCGACAGATTAAATGCAAACAACCAGGTTTGTACACACGGCAAATTTAATCAAGCGGGATTACAACTCGTCATGCTTGTTTCTGTCGGCGCCAGGCTGAGGAGGGGGTCCGCCTGATCCACCCACAATCCCCCTCACTCAGCCAGATCACACTCACTCTCTGCAGCTAATGCTAATCCTCTAAACCATGTGTGTGTGTGTGTGTGTACCTGTGTTTGCATGTTGTTTGTAATGATGTCCAGGCGTATGTGTCAACACAGCGTCAGCGGAAAAAAAAAAAGGGAGTGGAAGATGGGAACGGGCTGCTCGCTGGATTTGTTTACGGGAAAAAGGATTTTGAATTAAATCCTCCTTCGAAATGAAACTCAGAGACTTTGTGCCGTTTGTGTTTATGTGTTTCTGATTATTCGCAGGACTCTGATGGATGTTTGAATGTGATGTGTTTGGAGTCGCATCACGCTGAGGCCGTAAGTGGCCTTTTGCTGAGGGTGTGTAGCCGTGTCCTTGTGCGGCGTGTTTTGGGGAGGAGTGTGTTTCTCAATGTGTGTTCTGCCTCCACCATAACATCCCATCTCCTCTGCTCTCCTCCTCCAGCTGAGGACTGCCAGCTGCTCGCTCAGATCCCCAAAGTGCGCTGCCTGAGGAACGGCCGGAGAGAGGGTGAGTGTGGGGCAGCAGCAGGGGGGGGAGATGAACTGGCCTTCGACGCAGAGTTTGTCCTCTCTGTTGCCAGGGTTTCTCAATCACAACAAACACACGAAGGACGCGAGGAGCGTTGGGTCATGGGAGATGTTCAACAGCCACCGCTGCTGATGAAAATCTGCATGAGTCATGCAGAAACGTTCACGGATGAGGTTATGTTTTCGAGATTTACTCACACAGTGTTTAGTCACATTCACTTGACTCTCTGTTACAGTTACAGCGACAGGCGACCGAGTGAAACGCATCGTTGCCGAGGACTGAATTACAGACTTCTCCGGGTTTGAAAAAATTGTTGCAAGCATTTGTGATGATGGACGTACACAACTCATCAAGATATACAACAAAGGTCTCGTCGTTTATGGACATTTTAACGCAGAAATGTTATACTTTGAAGGTGCTGTATGCGATGAAAGAGTAACTGTCGGACATATTGTCTCAAATGAAGGAAAATGTTACCTACAGTAGACCTACATTTAAAAACACAACTCTGTAGAGCACATACCTCCGCCAAGGCCCAACAAGTCCCCTTTAGTTCAATCGAGCACAGTCCAATATCAAATAAAACATATTTAAATCCGCTAGATTCAGATTTTATGTGGATGCACATCAAACTGTACTCAGCCACCAAAATCGATGCTTTGTTCCCTGAGAAATGAACAAAAAATGACAAAGAAATGTTTCACACTGTTAAAAGAAATCATCCCTTTAATCAGATCTGCACCAAATGTTTAACGGGGTTCAGTTCTGGTTTCGAGACCGATCCAAAAAGCATCCACGTCGCACACTTGGCTTCGTCGCTTCCTCTCGACAGATACGCAAACATGACAGAGTGAAACTTTTTTTTTTTTTTTTTTTTAAATCCCATTTCATCCTTGCATTAAAAACCACACAATGTAAAGAACAAAGCATTGTGTCTGAGGAATCTGGATTAAATTAATCCCTGAATTAGATGAAATCCTCGACCCGCAAAACAACAAACCCAGTGCAAACTAAAAGCCAGAACCATGATGCTGATTTATTTGGATGTCTCGCAGTAATCCCTCTGACTCAGGTTGCTGCTCGTGTTGCCGCTCTCACCGCACACCAAAGACTTTGTTTGGGCTTATGAACCACATGCTGACAAAACACAAGCATATTGGATTTAGGCCAGCAGTTCCCGACTGGCATCCGAAGCTGCAGCCGGAGCCGACGTCAGCTCCAGTTTACTTTGAAAGACTCTCCAAATCCTCCACACAGAATAAAACCATCGAGTTCAATCAAAATCCGTTTTGTTCGCCTGTGTAAGGCTAAAAAAAAAAAAAACGGGAATGCGAAAGTTTTTAAAAAGAACCTGCCTGTGTGACACCGAGGATTGATCTTTGCACTCTCGCAGCTCGTAATGGTTTCGCACCTTCAGGCGCCGTTGGACTTTCTGTCCGGGAACGTGTTAGTCTGCTGACTGAGGTCTTCGGGCATTAAATGTGCACACGGTTACACCAAACAGGCACAAAGGAGGCTTTTGTTGTTAAGGAGAGGAACAGAGGAGTAGACTCTGCAACCTGTGAACTCCTCTAAGACACAACTCATAACTCACTCAACTCATCAGCCTTGCTTTGGAGCAGTCTGGTACGTAAACGTGTACATTTTGAAAGACATAATGTGTGATAATTCTGCATTATAATGTCCAAAACGATATTGAATTGTGCGAAATATCCACAATATACCCAAAATAACCACTTCCAGGTCAGGGAAGTCAGTTAAAAAGATTCAATTCAAGGTGAATTAAACTTTAAAACATTATGTTTCTTTACATCAGCCAGCCTTGGTAACATTCACAGTCACATATTCTGCCCAATACAACCGCAGTCCGATCTATTGGACGCTAGGCAGCTCTGTTGGAGCGGGCGGGGTTAAGGGCCTTGCTCAAAGGCACCTCAGTGCTGCTGATGAGAGTTTGAACAAGCGCCGCCTTTCACTTCCCCCCCATCAAATTTACCCCGCTGGTCCGGGGATTTGAAACAGCGACCCTCCGGTCACAAGCTCGCTTCTCTAACCTTCACCGCTGCCCCAGAGGTAGATTTTCACCTGCAGCGATGGTTGTTTGTTTGTTGGCGTTGGACTCGCAGCTGGAGCCGGGTGGGACTGCAACCCGGGACCTCCTGATTAGTGCGCGACCCGCTCTGCAAATGCACTATTTTAGTCTGGGTTGAGTAATGTGCTAAAAAGTACCCTTTGGTTTGAGGAAATTACTGAGCCTTTTCTAAAAATAAAACTATGTGTTCTTGACCTGCTTTTAAAGATTAATGTCCTCAGGAACCGAAGGGACTTGGAGCTGAGACCCACAGATGGAGCAGAAGCTATTGTGAGGCCGACTAACACGTCGTCGGTTTTGGTCTTTTCAGGGGGATTTTGTCGCCCGACTTTTTCGGGACGTTTCATCTCCTCTTTCCCGTAAAGATTTAGAAAACAACCTAACGAGCAGCGCTGAGCCGAGCTGCTTCACACCGGTTTCTGTTCAATCTTATTTATTCTGTTCAGCTTCAAAGAGAGGAGTCGACGCTAATGATTCACATTTCTATGCGGCACAAACACATTTTCCGCCGCCGGTGATGCCGCACGATGTTCAAAAGAAGAAGAAGCCGCAATTCAAGTCGTCAAGTGCATCTGAGAAACTTGACCTTCTCGTCAAGCGCCGAGTTGAAAAACATAAATCAGACAAAAAAGCGATCATGTGAAAGGTATCTCCAGCGTTTGTTCTCGTTAAAAAAAGAAACAAAAAGGCACAATTAGCTAACAAACGCTTCGCAAGTTGCTGTTATTCTAACGATCTCTGACTTTGGAGCAAAACTCTTCAGCTGATGAGATGCATCCTTTTAATTAACTGTAGCTGCTGCAGGAAAAAAAAAGACAATTAACCTCCCCCGCAGTTCTGTGTTAAATGCAAATCACTGTGATTGCACATCTGATGAAGGGAGACACCTTTATTGCCGTTTGTCCGCCGCCTGCAGCGATTCCGTGTCCTCTGAAATAGATTTTACTCTCAGCTCCCCAATTAACGCTTTTTTCCTAAAACAAGCTATTTAAAGTGGTTGTTAGGGCAAAAAGCGTGACACACTCTGGTATCTACTTCAGGCTAATCCAATCAACTGGTTTCATTTCAAAAGCCTGTTTGCTCTGGAAAAGCTTTTTAAACGTTTCCGATGGAATTATCTCCGGAAAACAAAGAAGAAAACAATTATTTCATGAGCAAAGGGCTCAAAAGGAAAACACAGAGGAGACGTATGATGCATTTTACGCCCACTGCGCTGCGTGTTTTACATAAACACAGAGAATATTCGACTTCTGAATGCAGTTTGAATGGAGTTTGAAGCAGAGAAGTGTCAACAGCCTCTTTCTGTTGGATGATGTTCAGCGATAAAAACAGAGAGACTCGTGTCTCAAGCAGCCATCCGGGTAAAAAAAAACTCTCCACCCATAATGCACCGAGTCCTGACGTGAAGCAACGCGTTCTCAAAGGAAATAATAATCATAAATTCGAGCGAGGCTGCGCTCTAATTAAGGTGGGGGACTTGCAAATGACGGTTTACAGAAGGAATGTTAAAAAACTGAGTCCGAACATGCAGAAATTCTGTTTCTTATGTGGGTCGAGGACGAAGAAACGCAACCTGCGTGAACATGAACTATTCAGCGTCTTCTGTTCAAAACTGTGCATTCATACGCGTCTGTTTATTTGCCTTTAACGTATCTTGATGCAAGTTCAATCACAGGCTGCATGTGTCTGTGGTAGAGCTGCAACGGTTAATCAACTTGACGCCGACTGTCAGATTAGTTTGATCATCGGTTTGAGTAATTTTCAAGAAAAAAAGATGCCAGAATCCTCAGATTGCCGCTTCTTACACGGGACAATTGCCCGTTTATTTTAGAGTAAACTGATCATCTTTAGTTTGTGGACAAAGCAAAACAGCTGAATATGTCGGCTCGGGCTTTGATCGACGTTTTATTACCATTTCCTTTCATTTTATAGACCAAACAACCAACCGAGATCGAGATTAATTGAGAAAATAACGGCTAGAAAATGGTCACGCCTAGTTTGTAAGTGTGTTTCCATCCACCTATCCTGTGCGCCGTTAATGCACAAAAGTTGAAGTTGAGTTGGAATGGATACGTTGTAGTAGAAACAGGTTAACAAATAAATGAAATCAACCGCTCGTCTAAAGAGACAAAAGACATGTGACACGTTTGTGCCGACGAGGACTTTCCTCAAAGTTTGTGATTAACGTGTCGACTCCGTGCCAACGATAATGTCAAATGAGCGATGCGTTTACTCATAAAGCATCTCATGAGCAGATCATCAGAAACGGGGATGGGGTTTGAAAGCATTTAATAGAATCTGACTTTGAAAGACTTCCGCTGATGTTGGACCCGCCGGTTGTTTTAAAGACTTTGTTAAAGCACGTCCACATATTTAAGGCGGCCTGCCGTGTCGAAACACGGGAACAAAGCAAAATGGATTGCTCAAGTGTGAATGAAAGATCTGATAGATACTAATTTGCTGTGGCGCTTAACAAATCCGGGCATTTTACCATCTTGGAAACCAGATCCAAAATGGAGCCAGTTATTGGAACAAATCCCTCGCCGCAAAGTACTTCACAATAAAAAAAAAAAACAAGACAGCAGACATTATCCCGAGGCTTAAGAAGTATTTTGAGGAATGAATTGTGATTTTTAACAAGGAGCCAGTAAAGAAATGAGACCTTTTGGAAGGATTTGTCAACAGTTCGGCGACGGTTTGCTAATGTGTGTGACAAATATATCGACTACGACGTGTTAAATCAGTGGAGCGCTTCAAAAGTGACCCTCGGCGTGCTTCAGCTTCATGCCAGCTGTCGCTTTTTCCGACACATCGGAAACATCCCAACATGCAGTGAAGCAGCATCTACATGGAAAACGCTGGAAATACTCGACCGGTTTGACTGACTTCAGTGTCGTTTTTTTTGTTTTTTCTTCTTCCCCGTGCTCCCCTCAGGTCTGATCCGATCACGTGTGCGCGGAGCCAACACGGCCTCGGCCTCCGTCTTGACCTTCTTGGACAGCCACTGCGAGGTCAACACCGATTGGCTGCAGCCGATGATCCAGAGAGTCAAGGAGGTATACGGACCCGCCGGCTCACAGTCTGCCATCATTCACACTGTGCAATTAGACACTTGATACATGCAGCTCACACACACACACACACACACACACACACACGCATTCATTTTCTTCTTCAGGGGATTTTGCTCCTTTTTCAGGGGAGATTTTATTGGCTGTGATGTCATAGGCTGGCATCGCCTGTAGTTAAGCAAACACTCAATTTGTTCAGCTCAGTTTTAAGTCATTCTATACCGGATGTCACACTCCGCTTTGCCACCGCTGGAAAGATTATGGAGCCATTTCTCCCCAACCAATCCATTTTCCACTTGCCTCTCGAGTGCTTCCCTATCGGTCGGTCTGTTTTGTGTTTTGCGTGGTCACAGTGTTTGTTCTCGCTTCGGGCTGCGCGCCGGGTTGTTCTCTGATCAAAAACAGCCTTTTTTTAAAAAAAAAAAAAAAAAAAAAAAAATGCAGTGGGAAGATTCTCCGCATTCACGGCATCCTTGCAAATTAAATTATTCAGCCCACCGGGGACACTGCCACCACATCTACACACGGATGTTACGCTGTTTAAAAAACGGGAACGGGATGAAATGCAGAAGCAGCCGCCCTCCGCTTGCTCGTTTTTTCATTTTCGCTGGGATTTTCATGTGAACCTTCAAGGGCATTTTGGCTGTGAGCCCTCGCTGCTTTCTGAATCTGCATCAGTTTCACAATTCATGCGAGCGAAGCGTGCGCGGCATGTAAGCACGTCTTTTAGAGAAAGGGACGAGCTTTACAGAGACACGAGTGTCTGGGATTTTGAGCGATAGTCTGTTTGCTGGCCGTCTCCTCTCTCCCCTGACATCACTGACCTGCGACCGGGCTCTCCTCTGCGCCCCGTCCCCCATCGCAGACGAACAGCTTCCCGCTTGCTCTGCAGCAGGAAGCCGTTTCACTTCACATTTTTCCACAGTAATTACTTCTGCTCTCATGTGTGCTCCCGCTAAAATCTGACACTGAGCTGCCTCCAGTGCACCTCGCGTCTTCATCCATTTCCCGTCTCGGCCGTCTCAATTCACCGAGCTATTTATTCCAGACTCTACTATAATGGCACTCAATTCACAGACATTCTCCTCCGCTTCCTCCTCTGCTTTTAACAGCTCCAGTGCTTCTCCAGCGCTGCCAATGCACCAGGACATACTACCTCTTAATTAAAGGAATAAGTCGACATTTTATTCACATGCCCGCAGAGACTTAAATGAGACGTCTGACACCACTGGAAAGACTGGAAACAGAGGGAAACAGCTAGCCTGTACATACCTGAGACTTGGCCACCTGTTGAACTCCATGTGCCAAACACATAAGCGGCAGCATAACCAGGATAACTGAGAACTGCTGCTGACCTCAGCTGCCGTCAGCTAGTTAGCTCAGTTAGCTGTTCGTTCACAGGCGAGTTCAGGACAGAGCCAGACCAGCTGTCTCCCCCAGTTTAAAGTCTTTATGCCGGGCTAAAATAACCGATTCCGGCATCTAAAAAGAAAAAAATATTCCGAAGTATTTCTTGCTGTATAAAAAATGAGCTGTTTTCGCTGAAGGCCAGACGTCTGCAGTTTGTTCAGAAGGTACGCCAGACATAGACCCAAAACCAAATTCAAAAAAAAAAAACTCTGCATGCGACGCAAAACTCATCTTCAAACCACATATTCAGATGTCTGCGCCGCACAAAACCCCTCCATGTTTTATTCAGCGGACTCTTACACATTTGCGAGTGTGTGCACATCGTGTTTGTGTTTCCGTACACTCATCCTCGGCTCTGGGCAGCTGTGACTCATCCAGGCTTGCATTACAATCTTTTAGTCTGGCATTCATGAGAGCGCCGGGCTCAGCGATAATTCACCAGCTCCTCAGTCCCAGATTCATGAGTCTTCCTGAGACCGCGGCCCCGGGTTCATCGAGGCCTCTGAGAGCGGGAACATTGATAGAGGATCGCTGCTCAAGTCTGTTCTTTCATGCAACTGAACGAGTTTTTCATTCACTACGAGCATTAATATAAGGTGCTTGAATTTATTTAGCGATGAAGCACGAGTAAAGAGCTTTTATGTAGTAATTCAAAAGAGAATGCAGATATGTTTCGGCTGTTTCTTATTCCCCTGTCTTGTCCTGTTAATCAATCCTACTGCCCCCTCATAATTACCCTGGGAGCCGACTGGGAACCATTTGTCTAATGGATCAGACACAATTAGCATTTTAGCCAAGAGGCGCCTCTCAGAAGTGAAGAAAGAGTCTCCGGTGGTTCAGAGAAACATTTTTTTTACGCTGGCATTAGCTGGAAATTCAGCGAAAAAAAGAACAAGAAGCAAATATCGCAGTCATCATTAGTGGAGGTAAATGTGAGTACTTTATATACAGTTTGGTAGTTTTTAATTACAGCAAGACATTCTTATATTGTCAAATCTGTAATGTCAGGAGTAAAATATTAAAGTGCAATACGTCACTAAGTGGCAGAAAATGCACATGTACATGTGTCAAAGCTGTAATAATGCCATGTGCACATGAAATATGCTCTGCTGCTCTCTTACTCAGACACTGATGTTGTGACATTACTGCCCGTCGAAGCAGAAGAAATCGAGATCTCCACACGTCGAGTGGCACTCGGAAAACAGAGCACATGTCCTGGTTGTGGAGTGTAAAAGCTTTTCACCTCATCTTGTAAATCGTTTCACTTTTCCACAAATTGACAGTTGAAAATGCAAAAAAAAAACAAAAAACAACCCTTTTTCGAAGCGGCCCAGATGTAAGCGATCGCGATCGCGAAGCACCGTGACACAAATTCAATCGGGGGAACGAGGGAACAGGAGAGGGCAGAGACAGAGAGATCATCGAGGACATCCATTTTGGAAGTGCGGCCTCCTCTTCATGCACTGCCGAATCACAGAGGCTCATTAAAAGCCCAATAAATGTCTATTGCTAAAAGCTGTTGAGAGCATCACTTTCCAGATTGCTCTCTGGCAGAGTGGCGGTTCACGCTCGCTCTTCCCCCGCGCGCTTTAACGCAATCAACACAAAGTTCACGAGGGGTTCAGCCTCCGTGCAGAGTGGGGGATGGCTCTAATTGGGAACAGTCGTTGGGATCGTCGCCGTGTTTAGCTGCTCGACTACAGTACACCGACACACACACACACACACCGTCAGCCATCAACAGCTCTCTGCTGTGTTTACTTTCTGGTTCATGTCACTTGTGCAGCAGGAGGCAGTTCAGAGTTTATCTGTCATGAATTCGTAATGAACTCCGGAAGAATGAGCTCTGCAAAACTCAAACCATTAAAGTCGACTTTGATCCTACCTTTTTTTTTTTTTTTTTTTTTTTGCAAAGCGTTCCAGTCCATTAGAAAGAGGGAGGTGAGCCACCGAAGTGACAATCGTATTTTACCTGTGGCGCTATTTATCCGTCTCGATCGTTTCGGTGTGAGTTGATGAGTTTTGGGAGATCTCGGCCGTTAAGGGATCTCTGCCCGTCTTTCGGATGAAATGGAACTAGAATATACAGTTTGAAAGGCTAAATAAAAGTGTGACCGATTGATATTTAAGACCCAAAAAAAAACTTCAGTTGACAAGTCCCCTCTTCTGCTGGACTTCAATCACGTACTCGCCTCCGAGACACTTCCATGAACCTGCGATGTTTCATTTCACCGAAGCGTCTTGCAGCAGGATTAGTTTCATCATTCCCCTCGATGGAAGAGTTCTGACCTCTTAAGACGCGTCTCCCCTCTGCACGCACCTTTATTATTAATTAAAGTTGTGCCGGAAATCCCTGATCTCCAATCCGTTATTAAAAACCCCGTCCTAATTATTCAGATAGCTGTCGGGCTATTTCACAGATAATCTGCTTAATATAAAGATAATTACTGTGGCTGGATCTGCTGTCATGGATCATCGTGACCGATGTTGGTAATCGTTCCACCTCTGTGGCTTAAACGCGATGGATTAAAACATATCCAACATGTTGTGACTCCCATCACAGTTTAAATATGAGATGTTCAATCGTGTCTAACGTGCTCGTCTGTCCCTCTCCTTCCCGTACAGGACCATACGCGAGTGGTCAGCCCCATCATTGACGTCATCAGCCTGGATAACTTCGCTTACTTGGCCGCCTCGGCCGACTTGAGAGGAGGTCAGGACGCAACCCACACACACACACACACACACACACACACACACACATCACGCTCAGCAACAGCTGACAACACACAGCTGGAAAACCCCCTGTTTCATAAAGCCCTTGTTATATTACATCACCATCCCCGCCAGATCAAGTCAAACCTCGTGATTCCTAAATGGATTAAAGTCAATCTGGGAGCGGAGCGTGTGAAGATTTGAAGCCTTTTTTTTTTTTTTTTTTTTTTTTATTCAACAGCTTTTGAAAGGACTTGACATCATGCAAAGCAAAACTCAGCAGGATTTCTGTTATCTGTCTCCTTGGCTGCTTAAGAGCTGATGTCTAGACGAAGCGCTTGTAGATTAACCCGGCAGGATTGAACGTGTTGTTCTCTGTTGTTTCGCTCTGTTCCTCCTCAGGTTTTGACTGGAGCCTCCACTTCAAATGGGAGCAGATTCCCATCGAGCAGAAAATGGCGAGGAGCGACCCCACGCAGCCAATCAGGTGAGCCGACCGCACAGACTTCCTCTTCCTTTACAGTGTCGGGACCCTTCAGGCCAAAGTGCTGAAACCTGAAATATTCATCATAAACTTAGATTTATGTTTTTGTGTGAAATATTATATATAAGCTTTGAGATGCCAAATCAAAAAGGATGTCATGCTGAGGTGACAAAGAGGAAATAAGTCTTGATAGATATTCTTCGCCACAGAGATCCTAGAGTACAAAAATACCTTTACCGCAACTTTCTCCTCGGCTGCTCTTGTTGCTCTTTGTGCCCTTTGTCCTTTACTCGGCACTAAAACACTACTTGGTTCCCAGTTTGCAGAGCGGTTAAGTGATTAAACACAAATTAGTTCACGGCGTCTCGGCACAAAACTGAAATATTAACCTAATAAAAACTAGATTTAGACACAATGAGCCTCTATAAAACCTTTAGATTTGGTAATAAACCAAATCACCACCTCGAGGCCTTCATTTAATATGCCGATAATTCACTTTAGTGGTTATTAAATTAGCTCAAAAACAGTTAACACATAATTTGCCCGGAGCTCTGATCCCTATAGAGTCGCACCCCCGTGCATATCTCACTAAACTATGTAAATAATTATGTAGTTACAAAAGGGCCGTACTCGCCTTTATTCTGTGTTACTGTCTGGATTTTATGATAATAAACTCGGATTAAAACATGAATTCATGTTCTGTTTTTATGAAGACTCTACATCTGCACTCTTTACTCCTGCTGTTTATAATGTTTATGACCCTGTTGCTATTTTATCTGTTGTTTTTTTTTATGTGTTGTTTTTTTAGCATCAGGTATGAAGGCTACATAATTGTACATTTTATTCTATTCTTATTGCAAGTCTTGATCTATCAAAGCCAATGTAACTTAATTAATTCAAAATACAAGCTGAGTTGAAGCGGGACCATCATAGAAATAATCATCATCATGCCATCTTTTAATCTTTCCAAACCGCCTCAGCTGCGTTTGAAAATGTATGTATTTAATCTGATGAGAGTTTGAGAGCCCCGTTATTAAGTCTCTCCGAATAAGCACGTGAGTAAATGTAGCTGAATGGCTCTTTTTTTTTCCTCTGACTCCGCAGGACTCCCGTCATCGCCGGAGGGATTTTCGTCATGGACAAGAGCTGGTTCAACCACCTCGGCCAGTACGACACCCACATGGACATCTGGGGAGGGGAGAACTTTGGTGAGCTCACTTGTGATTATGAACTTTTACTCCAATCAGAATAACGTTGCTGTTTTTGTCACGAATCATCAGAATGTCTTTAGATACGTAGGTACACTAGCGTTTACCAAACTGTGCATGTTTGTAACTGTGTGATAAATACTTTCATTTCCATGTGAGCAGGAGATTATACACTTACTTTAGATAAAAAAAAAAATGAACAGTATGTTGAATATTACACCAAATCCCTGCATGCAGCCTTCTCTAAACTTAGGGAAGGGAAATCAATGGGGCACCCTGGATTTTTTTCACCCTCTCTGTCCTCTCATGACACTTTTCACACCATTTGGTCGATCAGCTGAAGCCCCATTGAGCCGTCAGCCGCTCTCAGACCGATAGGTATCAATCTGACCGCTCTGTTTTGTTGGAAAATAACCGCCAGTGATGCGACTGTCCTGAAACTAAACGCATGAATAACGATAAATCAATCACATGAAGCTGGACATTTTGACGGCTGAATCTCGTGTATTCGGTCTTGTTGGGGCCTTCCTGGCACCGGGTACCTGCAGATGCTTCTGGATGCTGCAGAGGCCCAGCCGTCTGTCGCGCCGAATGTGTCCTTGGAAATCTGCAAGGCAGCAGAGCGTTAAATTATCGGCTACAACAGCTTCATGCCGCTGATTTACAGCTTGCGGCCATCTGCTGCAGGACAAACGTAGCAGGTGAACGGGCAGGCTCAGTGTTGAGATGATGGAGATCAGACTGAATCGTTCGAAGACAGAGACGCGGACGAACCCGACGTGACCTCCACCTCCTCTGTGTCTCTTTGTCCTCCCGCAGAGCTCTCCTTCAGGGTGTGGATGTGCGGAGGAAGCCTGGAGATTCTCCCCTGCAGCCGCGTGGGTCACGTGTTCAGGAAACGCCACCCGTACGACTTCCCAGAAGGCAACGCTCTCACCTACATCAAGTGAGTGGGTTGATCTGCTCGAGAAAAAAAAAGAAGGAAAAAAGGCCGACATCCTGTCTGCCGCGCCGTGTTATTACACCCCGCAAAAAAATTTACCAACTGCCAGGAAGGTTAATCTTTTAGTCAGCTTGAAAATCTTAAGCGTCACATGATTCAGCAGCACAGGTCAGTGTGAAGTTAAGGGCTTTAGTGGGAAAACTTCACACTTTGGTTTTTGACCCAGGGGAGAGCGAGAGATGAGTAAGAAAGGATCCGAATCTCGAAAACGTTTGCAGAACACCTTCACCCAGACATCACCTGACGTAATCTTTTAAAACCTCTCAGTCCACATCTGTAAACTTTAAACAGTGTTTTTTTTTTTTTTTTTTCGTGTTCAGGATGGATGTGAATATTGACAAAAGATGCAGCCTTTCTCTTGAGCCTGGTCGTCTTCTGCCGGGCTGCATGACACGATGTGAAGCCTCCGTGTGTGGATATTTTCTAAATGGGTGTTTTTTTTCTTTCCACTTCGTTTGAAAAAAAAACAATTCTGCGGTGTGTGAAGCAGAGGAAGATGTTCATTTTACAAAACATCCGCGTATGTGTGGTTCAGCAAACAAAAACACAATTGAATTTTATAATTATTTTTGTGCTGTAATTACTTTCAAGTTGCTGCTGGAGCTGCAATTTTCTCCACCACCAAAAAACTGATTTTTAATTACAGCCAGTCATGGCATGCAAGGCCTTATTGTTTTGAACCCAACAAGTAACCAGAACAAAACTCAGAGCGAATAAAGTTTCTGTATTCTGCAGAAAATACAGTTTTGATTAAAAAAAAAAAAAAATGGTGCAAAAGCAGGTTTTGAAAAATTCCTTGGATTATCGGCTTTATGCTGTCTTCATGTGCAGTTTCATCCCCAGCTGGACATAAACATCTCGCCTGAAGAAGTCGGATGCCTAAATGTCCTCGCTTGCAGCTGCGCCTAGAATTTTAAGGGGATTGAAATTCCTGATGGAGACGTTTGTTGCTGACGTCTGAAGCCTCCAGTGTGTCACGCTGTCATTAGAGCCGCCTGCAGGAATGCCGGCAGCACTGTCATTACTGTGTCTGAGCAGGTGTTGTGTGTGTGTGTCTCTCTCTCCATGCAGGAACACTCGACGGGCTGCCGAGGTGTGGATGGACGAGTACAAGCAGTACTATTACTCGGCGAGGCCGTCAGCCCAGGGCAAGGCCTTTGGCAGGTCTGTCCACTAAAACTGTCGCCTTCTTCTGTTATCTCACAAACAGAGACAGCAGCTCTCAAGTTTTTTTTTTTTTTACTGCGCATCTCAGACAAATTATCCCACCGTCAGATTCACGCTCGTACCTCTCGGGTATTAGCGGAAAAGAGTTATTGCTGCTTCAACACTTTTTAATAAAACCCTCATCAGCTCAGTGTTGAGTCATCAGCAGGATGCTCAGCGTTTAATATATTTCTCTCTCACGTCCTCCGTTCCTCTCTTTCCTCTCTCTCTCTCTCTCTCTCTCTCTCTGCTTGTCTCGACACGCTCTTGTGTTGTTGTCGTTGTTTTTCTTCCTCTTCTCGCAGCATTGCAGACCGCGTCACGCTGCGGCGGAAGCTGAACTGCAAACCTTTCCGCTGGTACATGGAGAACGTCTATCCTGAGCTGAGGTGCGACACTCATCCATTCGTTCCACCTGACGGGGCTTGTTGCTCGGAGGCGAGACGATCCCCCCCTGCAGACGTGTTTTTGGGGGACACATAAGAAACACTTTGAATAATAAATGACATCTGTTTGCGCCCAAGCACCATGAAAAACAGACAAATGGGGGAAAAAAAACAAAACTTTTGAGAAGTCTGATGATTTGAGGAGGTTGAGAAAGATTTAGAGAGAAAGAAAATGACACAACAGTAATTGCAGGAATGTATTTTCCCCAAGTATTTAAACCAGAAATCATCTCGCAACTCCTCGGGGTGTAATGACCCCAAAAGTTCAGAGCTGGTGATCTAAATATATCAGATTTGTGTGGGAACCTCTGAGTGGGTTATCGGTGCTCGGCTGCCTCTATCTGCTCCATGTCACGCCTCCGAGTAACCGCGGCCTCTCCAATTAGAATTGTGTATTTTCGTAAGCACGTCTCGTTGCTTGCGGTGCGATTCATTTAACTCAACCCGGGGCAGCGAGTCAATTCGATCCATCTGCTCTGCATTGTCGTAGCGAGACCTCTCATTGGCTGCTCTCCTCCTCTCGTTCAATGGCTCCCTCAGGGTCCCGGAGCAGGAAGCGGTGTCCAGTGTGCTGAGACAAGGCGGGTTGTGTTTGGAGGCCCGCG
>OMLP01034065.1:0-14925 GCA_900302685.1 Spondyliosoma cantharus
GGTGCGTACGAGGGTCTCACATATTTTGGCAGGCAGGTTGCAGCTCTGATGCTGTTTTTTCCTGCTCATTCGTTCTCCCCCCCCCTCTCCTTTTTATCTCCCTCCGGCTCCACTTTTCTCCGTAAAAATCGTGCCGGTTTCTGTCTGAGCCACTCGACCTTCCCGGCTCAGTGTAGCCGAGGAAACGCACAACGTTCTGGCAGCCGGGCTGAGGACAGCTCATTGGACTCGTCTCTGCAGGAGTACTGGGATGGGGAGGATCCTCTCCTGCCAAGTTCTCATCATACTCAACAATTACAGGGAATGACTAATAACTGTGAGAAGGAGAAACAGGCCCAAAGTTAGAAAATGCACCAAGGGTGAGACATTTTCCCCGCACACAAAAACGCCTTTATGTTGGTGTTGGCATTGCCGCAGCCGTGAAATAACTCAAGCAGGTGACAGGCGGGACGAGACAATATGGTGCAGAGGCCTGGAGTTGTGACAGCATTGTCGGGCTGACACTGGGTGTGCAGCTTTAAACAGTGTTTTGTTGTTCGTCCCACCGAGGGCTGACAGTAACGGTGATCTGTGAGCGCACAGGCTGCCGGACTTGTGCAGACTCCTTTCACTTCTTTTCATCTTCAGGCTTTCTTTCTCTGCCGCGGCCTTCAGAGGAGCGAGGTCCGGCTGTTGACATGGAGACCGGTGACCTCGTTCCTCTTCGGTCATGCAGCTGCTCACATCAGAGCCGCAGCCTTCGTGACATTTTATGGAGGAAAAAAAAAAAAATCACTTCTGAAGGTTTTCGGGCCTGATCCGAAAACGTTGCCAGTTTTAGACCAACGCGCGTTCCTCAGCTCGTTCTGCGTCGCCCTTGCAGGCTTCCGCCAGCTCTACGGCTACAGCTCCAACCATCGTCATTTCATCATCTCAGTAAGATAGATACACCAGTGATGAGGTACATCTGTAACTGTTTGTATCCGTCTTCGAACACATGCAACAGTCATCACAGACACACACACACACAAACATGTAACACGCGAGACTCCCACGACAGGGAGGAGACGGCCGGCGTGGATCCAGGCATTACCGCAACACTGATGTCACATTTCACTGTCAGATCGCATTAATTAGTCGAACAGCTGTTTCCAGCTCAGACAGCGAGTCGGACTGAAGAGCACCGGGGTACAGACAGATCTTTGACAAGTGAACTCTGAAAAATCTGTGACCTCAGAGGAAACTTTAACTGGGAGACAAACTCACAACATTTCCCTCAAAAAGTCAGACAATCTGACAGCAAGTTTATTTATTTTATACCACTTACTGTAGAGGTAAAACGTGAAGACAGCTACAAGGATGTCAACAATAATCTCTAATTGCACAGGAAAGCTGCGCGGGCACACCTGCAGTCTGCACAGCAGGTCAAAGTTGAACTAGAAGTCAGTCTGTAAACTGTGGTGGTTTACAACTGGCAACAGAAAATCGGCTTTGTTGACAGCAACTGTAAGTTCATCATTTATTTACTATGTTGGAGGGTTGCCTTAAACCTGCAGAACACACACTGCAAAGAGCATATAGTTTGTATCTGTCTTATTTTCTCTTTTGTATTTTTACTATTAAACCTTCGATTGCTCGATTAATCGTTGGAATAATTGGTAACATAATCAATTAATCCTCCTCGTGCTTTTGTCCTATGGTAAAACTTTCCTTCTCCCTCTAAGAGATAAAAGAATTAAACGTTAAAGAGATCAGAGCTGCAGTGCACGTAAATCAACACCCAATACAACGAAACACAATCAGAAAGTGATTGATATCTTTTCTCCGTAGCCTACATTTTCTCCGCGAAATGATGTTGAGCCTGACGACGACCGAAAATAGATCTGAAGCGGCGCTCTGGTGCAGAGACACACACTTGCAGAGAATAAAAGAAACACGCTTTGACACACACAGACACACACACACACAAAACTACACAAACCAGCACCTCCCGTCTGATGGCACAGACATGTGTATGAAATATGTTTAGCATGCAGCCTCTGATGTGTCCTCGTGTGCATCTGGCTAATGGACGCCTTGGGAGATCCTCCGTGCTGAATCTCTGTCAGCACTTAACCAAAGCTCTCTGTTATAGCACACAAACACACACAAATACATACGGTGCTGTGTATGTGTACACACGGAGTCAGTGACACACACGCGGTCACACCCATACATGCAGTCACAGACACACACACACACACACACACACACACACATGCTGCTGCTGCTGCTGCTGCTGCTGCTGCTGGGATGTAATTTTCGGCAGCTCATAGATTTACAAGGTTTCGTCCGTTGACTGAGCAGTGTGGCTGGTTTATATATAACTACTTCGATACGATGCTTTGTTGAACACTCGTGTGCACGCGACGATTTCAACAATGCTATGTGATGTTTAAAGAGGACAGCATCTCCCCTGACTCTCTGCGTTCGTCCTTGTAAATAAAGCAGTCGTCTAATTCTTTGATGCCACTATTTTTAAAGAGGGACAAGAAGTGTATCCACAACGTTTAATCACTCCCCGACCAAATATGCTGACTTCAAATGGAACTAGTGATCTTGTGGCTAAGACGCTGGAAGTCATCAGAGGTCCATCAGCACGAGAAGCAAACCAGGCATCTGGAGCCCCCAAAAGAAATGTGGGAAAAGGCCAGTCACATTGGCACATTTTGCATGACGACTATAAACCTCCTATTAGGGGACTGTGCTGTGAACCAAAATCACTTTCTGTGATGATGATTACAGGCCTCATAATGTGGGTTATTAACAATGTGACAACGTCAAAGTTGTTAAGTCATTGGTCCAAGTTTTATGGTTTTGCCGTTGTCTGCCTTTAAACATTTTACAAAAAAAGATTTGGGGGAATTTTGTATCATCTAAGCACCATCACAAGGTTGAAACTTTAAATTGCAATAAGGTATTGCTCCATTACTGTGATATGCATATTGTGGCGGATCTGAATACTTTTCATGCCACTCTTTGTGCCTGTCAGGTGTAATCTCATGGTGCTGCGCGCTACCACGTTAATCAACGTATCGTAGGAGGAGGTTAACTGCTCTCCATGGCTGTAAAGAACACAACAACGTGATAATAAACCAAATGGGTCATCAAGTGAAACAAGAGTAGATGAATTGATTGAGAGGCTCATAATGAGAGCATGTCATTCGCTGTGCAGTGTTGTGGCAGCATGTGTCAGCGTGAGTGATGAGAGCGCGGGCGAGGCTCCGCCAAGGCATATATTAACTATGTGTATATATCATAAAGTGACAACAGAGTGACAGGGGAGAGCGGCCCATCCAAGGCCGTGAGAGACGACAATCCTACGAGGGGAATGTAGTTTGAATGTGTTGATGGAGAGGACGGAGCTGGGCGTCAAAGTACAAGCGACGAACATGTGTATCTGTGCGCCTGTTTCCGTGTGTTCTCCTCGTGTTGTCTTGTCATCTGCTGATTTAATGTGCACACCGAAGGTAGCACACCGAAGTACGAAGGCTAAAGCCCAACTCTGCAGTTCTATTTTAGCATCTTTTAGCAATTTTTTTGGGGGGGGTTTCCAGCACATGAAACTGGCAACCGTGAACACATTACAGTTTTGAATGAGCTTACTTCTGAAAACCTGGAAGTTCCAGTTTCACCTTCACTGACACCCCCCCACTCGGCGAAGCTACGTTGTAAAGATAAACTGTCCCAGATGCTCTGGATTTTAAGGTCTGTAACATCCAAGTGTTGGGTTAGCCTCCCTGACACTGGACTGCAGATATTAGTATCTGTGTCCCTCTCAGTAACTCATTAAGTAAATATAGGTGACACCCAACAGGCATGTTGAGCTCCACCTGGATTCACCGTCATAAAGGAGGCGTGACTGGAACATTGTGTGCTGTCGGCGCGCAGCTCTGTCGAAGAAGCTAACTGTGTCTTTCTGGTGTTTTTCTCTTACGACAGGACACACGAGCGCAGCAGGGGGCGTTCCCTTTTTGCTTTACACGTTTCCCTTCCCTTCCTACTGACGCGCTCATTTTTTTTCCGTCACTTTCAGGAACCCCACAACGCCTGATGAAATTTAAAAAAAAAAACGGAGAAGATTCTCTCGCTCCAAAAGACTGCAGATGAATCAACGTCTCGCCTCTGGCTCTTCGGAGCTCCTCTGGGTTGAACCTGTTACTGTGAGCTGCACACACAGAAACACGGCCCTAATAAAGCATAACCATTAAAGCCAGGGAGAGAGGGAGATATTTATGGCGCTCCCCGCAAGGCCTCGCTTCCTCGTTGCGACCCACATTCCACATTCTGTTACAGTGAAATATTCATCGCTGCTATCGCAGCTGATCAGGATGGCAGCAGAAACAGCAGCGTATGTTGTGTTTGGCAACGCTGCATCAGGCAACAGTGAATATTTTACCAGATAGGAAACCATGTGTCTGTCATGTTCCTCTGGATTGTTATCTCCCTTCACTGCGTCCAATTTTCAGCACGATCGCGTGAAACATGCGTGTTTTATTTTTAACGCGTCGAAAACCGCGAGGCAAAGAAAGGTTGCCGATGCAGGGGGAAGGTAAATAAATAAAAATAAAGGAAGGATGCAAAGAAGGGAAGAAAAAAAAGGTGAGAAAATCTCAGCGTCCTCGGCTCTGAACCAAACATAATCCTTCAGCCGCTACGCTTCATCTACTGTGCTGGGCGCGCTCTGTTTTCAAAATGTCAGCTGTGATTTCATCAGGCATCATACGGCTCTCCAACCGGGCACCAGATGCCTTTAGAGGAGAGGCCCTGAGGCAGCACACCCTGGTCCCTCATCTGTCTGCACACACACACACACACACACACTGGCTTTGTTCAACATTGGAACGACATGAGACAAAAGCTTATATGAGGTGAGGCTACATAAGAACTGCTACTGTTCTGCAATTCAGCACAAAGCCCGAGCTGTTGGGCGGAGGCAGGGGGGAGAAAAGGCTCCGCATTACAGTCTTGAGAGGAACACTTTGAAGACTAACACACCAGAGCAAGTCTGCCTCACCGCATGCGTTGGGAAGAGCACCTGCTATGTTATTAGGGAGCATATGTTACTCTTTTCAGCTACAAGTCACTGAGGGCGCTCCGCTACAGGAGGATCTGAAAACAAGGCATCCATCATTACGGCACGGAGGCACTGACATGTTAGGAAATTGTGACTAAATTTGGCAGCTTTTAAAGGTGACATTTGTTGAAGAGAGAGAGATGCTGACAGAGATCCCAGTGAGCATTTTTCCATTGTAGAAACATTTAAAAATATGTCTGTGCGACAAGATGTTCATGTTCAAAAGTGAACGTTTTTTTTAACCGTCTATTAGAAGACGTTGAATCAATATTCACATTTCTAATCGATATTTCATCAGGATTTAAAACACTGGCATTCGAGTGAGAAATGTATCGTCTTAGTCCGGCTCCAAAACAGCGATGGGATATTATGTGCACTTTAATAGATGGTGAAAGGTGTTTAAAAGCAGTAATCAATATACTTTACTATACTTAAATATACAGCTTCCAACTCTCAAACGGCTCACAGCCCATATAACTCCACATTTATGACATTTTAAATGAAACAATAAAGGTTTTATTGATAACATGTTATGGCGACAAATCATTTTTTTTACGATGATAAATCTACAGAACTTGTAGAAACATCATTATGATTGTGAATAAATAATTGGATGCAGCTGCTAACAAGGTTTGCCAGCGAGAAGTATTAACGCTGTCGGTATCTGCGTTTCATCAGCATCAAGCGTCTTGGTAGTTGCAAGTTTGTGGAGGAAAACGTAAAAATGGGTCGAGTTATGCGGTACGCGCCCAGCATTAGCGAGCTATCAAACGCTGGAAACCACTTGAGTTGGTGCTCACTTGGATCAATGAGCTGAAACTCACTACAACACTCTATAAAGCTGACTGGAGCTGCAGATTCTGGAGGATAATTCTCTCTCGGATCATCAAACAACAAGTCAGCCAACAAACACGTCTCATTAAAATGACTTGCATGATGACCCGTGTGTGTTTTTGCGCTTGAACACAAAAATGGAAGCTAGTTTTACTTTTGAAAAGGGTTCTTTTGGAACAAATGCATTAAGAAACAGATATTAACTGGAGATGTGGCGGCTTCAGATCATATCACTATTCCGTCTGCGAGAATTCCCACACCGCAGCGAAGGCCTAGATGTGCAGGAAAGCGTGTCACGACAAAAACACATTGCAGGCTGAAGTCCTCTTAGCGCTTCCATCAAAAGAATTCCTGATCTCGGACAGACTGTTGATGATTGTGAGCATGAAAAATTAGCTATGAGACTTGGATGAAAGAGAAGCGCTCCTCTAATCTTTAAGCAATCAAGCTGCATTTTCTGAGGCTCCTACACTGAAACCGGACGGATCGCAGGATGTTTAATTGGTTTTACACAAACAGATTTCATTTTGGAGTAACGCTTACATTCCCAAAACTGAAAATGTTCTTTTATCTGATGGGCACCTTCCACCGAGGAGTCTGTGCTCATGCATGTATCTAACCGCGATACAGTGAAACCAGAAAAACATGTTAATAACAGCCCCAGGCAATACTCTTGTTTACCTACAGTCCATGACAGTTTAATATTCTCATCATGGGCAAGAGTGTGAGAAGTGAAGTGCACCGATTTCAGCTCTAATTTTGGCTTTCAAACGGGTGAGAAAAACTGACGTTAATGTGCAGCAACCTTTCTTGTTCGGAGCCACAGGAATAATTGCTGTTTACAGTGTTACATAAGTGACATTTCCCATTATATGTGCTCATCAGAGCTTCGGTCGGCCGCGTGCTGTGTTGCAGCGCTGCGAAAGAATCCAACCTGAGGAGAGATGAGACGGAGGGGGAAGCCTGGCTGCGTGAGTCATCACCTGCATCGTGAACCTGCAGGCTGAGTGGACGCGGAGACCGTCTGATCGACCCAAACACTTCACGATGCAGTCGAGGAATTACTTCGAGTCTCTTCACGTGATTACATATTCCTTAAATATAAAGATATACAACAATTTTACATGTCAAATCAACTGGAGCACTACTCAGCTTGTCTGTAGTAGTAGCTTGCCTGGATACCTTCTGAGTTATATTTTGATTAAACCTCCTTAATCATATCATTGTTGTATATTTTGTTGGGTTTTTGCTGTTTTTTTCCTCCCTGTCAAAGTGCGCCGCTTATAAACAATTAAATGGTTTGTTTAACAGTGATGACGATGCTATTTGAGGTTTTACAAAGAGTTCGGACGAGGGCGTAGGCGTGAGAACGAGGAACGTTTTTTTAATTGGAAGTCATTAAAGTCTGTGCATGCTTGTTCCTGCAATTGACATAATTATGACAATAATGAATTAGTATGAGATTGTGGTTTTCATATTAATGCAACTTAAAAGCATAGTATTGTAGTATTGCCTTGATGCTATTTTGACCCAAATCATTTCTGGCTGCAGGTACAAATTCCACCAATCGGAGCATAACGTCATCGCGTGTACGCAGCCTGTGAGGCAAAACTCAGGGCAAAGAGACTGCAAATCCCTTGCTGCTGCCCCCCGAAGCTAACTGTTGTGGGCACACGGTAATAACTAAATATAACTCCTTCCTCCACTCCACACAAAGAGTTTCTACAGCGTTTTATCATTTGATTAATTCTGTAAACTTTGCAATATTTAATGTGGAGTTCCTCAGGGATCCGTCCACGGTTTCTTAAAGTGTGTCGCTGTGTGAGACGTGCAGGTTGAGCGGATGTGAGAAAAGCAGGAGACCAAAAACAGAGAAACCCACTTAGCCAGTCAACAAAGTGGGTCAGAGCTTTGTTAAGTATGCCAGAGGAGCAGCCCGGAGCCTTTAAACATGGATATGTTTGAGCAGACGTGGACAAGGTGCCACACAGAATGAGTTAACGTCGGATTTTCCCTCCATCAAATGATGATTTAACATGTGATTACTACGATAACCTTTCTCAGAGGCCCCGTAGCCATAACCTCTCATCATACTGTAAACAGATGCAGCGAAAAGCCTTCTGATGAATGCTAATATCCCACCCAGTCATCACAACCACCCTCCTCTGGGTCGCCCTACATCAGTAATGACTGAACGCCTCAGCGACGCAGCCGTCACGTACGCAGAAAGACCTTGAAGCCGACTGATGATGACACACACAGTCAGTAAATCAGCTCAAGAGCCGCTGTCGCACTCACAAAAGGCTCACAAAGAGATGTATGGAGTGACATGAAGCCTCTACGCATGATAAACAGCATGCGTCTATTACCCGGCAGCCACACAGGCATCAATGAAGAAGAGATTTGCCACTAGTGAAAAGAGACAGGAGGGTCTACGGGAGCTTTTTATTGTGAATAATGAGGATTATTACACAGCGGGGTGTCTTTGCTACAGATACGGCTCAGCTTTTGTTTGATTGTTTGTTCAATTCTGAGCAAAACCTGTTCTGTAGAAAACCAAAGGATTCACTGCAGGCACCTGAAGACGACGGGGACGTTGTAAAGATTTAGGCTTTTAGGTTGAGTTTAGATGCCTGAAGTCTCCAGCTCAGCTAATGAGGGTTAGAGGGTTCAGGTTAATGCGGTCAAGATGCTGACCAAGAACCACAACGTCCCTGGTTCAGTCTTCTTCCCACTATCTATAATAAAACTCACCAACAAAAGAAGAACAATAATGTATTGGCCCATATATTTATTGCCCTGCCAATGGATTACTGTGTAACACAAAATGGGATGAAATGAGTTTTTTGCTGTGTTATCTTCCGACAGTCTCACAGTAAATCCTGACTCATGGTATTGTAAACCACTGCGCAGTGTTTTTTTGGCGTCTGATAAGCTTTAAGACCCATTAATCTATTGCTCAAACAGCCCTTCCCGGATTGTGTTTCTTCCCGAAGCAGCACACTGGCTCCAGTGCTATCAAACAGACCATAAACTCTTTTAAGCCTTCTGCCCACTGAGACCTAATCTGCTTGTGGATAAAGTCTTATAATTTTGTGCGTTTCGAGAGGGAAGTTGGAAGTTTTCCTCGTCTTCAGCGGAGTGTTTCCTGAAGCGAGCTGACTAACGCAGGAGTTCCCTTCGATGACTCAGCTGCTGAGTCATAAAGTGCCGTACCTGCCAAGCCACTTCTTCCTGGTTTAATTCATCCTCCTTTGTAGTTATGTGGGATTTGAACACAAACGCAACACAATGCAGATCATACAATGAGCATTAGAGAGCTCCATTTCGTGTCGTTTTGTTTTTTTGCGTGAACAATGAACCAAATGACTGCCTGAGACGTGACGGACAGGCTGCTAATCCCACTCTGAATCAACATTTTACTTCCTTTTAGGTTGAATTGTATGCTGGTTTCAATGCAGCATGAACTCAATTTTGCATCTAAAGTAAGAAAGTATCATTTATTCTTATAACTGATATTTAGAATTATCAATACACGTCACTGTTTAAGTTAAAAACACTGGGGTTATTCACGTCTCGCTCTCAACTGGACTGTTTCATTGAAATTCATCTTGTGTTAGTTCATCTTGTCTTTAATTGGATTTTCCAAAATCATTCACATTGCCTTTTGCTTCTTTTAAATCCCGTCTAAATACGGTTTTATGTCTTAATAATTTTGTCGTGAATCATTTAATCTTTTGATCGCCTATAAAATGACAAAAACAATGAAAAATGTTCTTCAGCGGTTCCTAGACTGCGAAGCAATGCCTCAAAAATAACTTATTTTCTTTGACCAACCATCCAAAAACCCCCAAAAGACTCAAGTTACAACTAGAATGGCACTCAGTAGAGCGCAAACCTCCACCAAGGCCCAACAGTTCCATTTGGGCTCACACATTCAGATACCAACCACTTAAATATGACTTTTTCATTACGATTTATGCATTATTCCAAGAGATATTAACGAAAAATATCCAAAAACCCAATGTTAAAGAAAGTGAGAAATCTATTCTGGGTCCATACCCATCCTCCTGGAAATCTGTTCAGTAGTTTCTGTGTTATCCGGCTGCCAAACCAACCAACCAATCAACCAACAAACAAACCAAACAACCACTCAAACATACAGCAAACCTACAAACCAACCAACCAACAAACCAATTAACCAACAAACCAACCAACCAGTGGACAAACATAACCAACCTAAGCGGAGGTAATGGTGCAGGACAGAAAACCCACCCTCACATTTTAGAAACTGATTATTTTACCTGATAGGTGGCCGAATCAACAACTTGACATGCCTAAATATATTAATGTTTAAACCTTCTTTCTTTAATAATTCATTCCCTCATCTGTGCCATTTATTCAGCGATCCTTCCCAAACATTTCCCACATTCACTACCCTCTATAAGAACTATCTTTCCTTTGGTCTCACCAGTCGCCAACTCCGAGCAGCAGATGCTGAACTCCCCTCGAATACTAAACTCAACGGCAGAGACACAGAGTCAAATTAATTTCTACGGCTCAAGAAGAAGCGGGATGGGGTCTAACCGCACCCCTGTTGTGCGCTGTTATATTGGCATCATGTTATCAGCGGCGACATCTCTATGTGCCGCTAAGCCGTCTTATCACAGAGCTGCTCTGATGATTGCTCTCGGACAAAACTTACTTTTTGAAGCGAGGGTAGGAAGAGTTCACGGAGCTAAAATAACAACACAAGCAACTCACGCAGAGGGGTGTTGCACAGTCTGTCTGAGGTTACCTTGTTTGTGAAAAAAGCCACTGCTGGGAGGAGGAGGAGAGTGTCATCAGGTGTGTGATGAAATGCCTGGATCGCACCCGAACTGCTCGTCTGTCTGTTGTCAAACTGAATTTGACTCTGTTGGTTTGTGCGGTGGTTTGGAGCTGAAGGTTTGCAGCAGGAAGCTCTCCGCCGCGGCACTTTAGCGCAGCGTGGTGCAGGGAAAAAAAGTGTGATCCATCGCACTTTGACACTTTTTCCAGAGAGAGGAACGTGTTTCATATTCATAACCAGCCAATCTACGAGGAAAATAATGTGTTTTTGAACATTAAAGCTTGTAAACATTTTCGCGCAGCCACCCTGAATTAAATCGCTAGCCTGAAAATTAGCATAATGTGGGACCTTTAAAGGTAAAGCTCATCCAGACTAATGATAACTGTGGCCCACTTTCACTCTAGTTTACTGGTTTACTTTGACAGCAGCGGATTCCCAAAAAGGAGCCGAATCCATTTGCATTTCGTATGAGGACAATTAGCTCTGTGCACCCGCTTCTCGCCAAAAATAACAATTTATTGTGGACGACCGCTGTGGTTCGGGCTGAAAAGCTCTGTTAGAAGATTAGCAGCTTTTACTGCTGTTTACGAGGCGTGCAGACTAACGACATCTGAAGAACCTGCAGAGAAAAAAAGGCTCCGGTTTAAAAAAAAATAAATAAATAAAAAAAGATTAAATGCAGCTGCCATTCGTAAACAACCTGACAATTCAAATTTAAGACATACATATGCAGTCAGAAGTGGTTTACCTGGCAGTGTGTTTGCGATAGAAAGACCAAAAGCCATTTAATTCTTTAAATTTACACAAATAAAGCTCAAAGTTTAAAGCCAGAATCACTTCAGACGGCCTCAGTTTCTTTCATAATTACACCTGATTAAGTCACCTACACTATCAGATTCAGCAGGTTTGCATCATCATCACCTCAGCAGATCCCTGAGTAACTGTTGCCATGGAATCCCGGCGCTGAAATGAAGCCGTGTGGGTTGAGGCCTATTGAAGTGATCTATGGCTGAGAGTCACTGCTGGGAGAAGAAACAGATGCTGTAGGTTCAAGGTGAGAAATGAAAAAAAAAAAAAAAAAAGGCTTATTTTCCAGCTCTCAGCTCCTCTGGTCTCTTCAGAAAGACACTTTCTTCATCCATCCAGTGTGTCGTGATTACCAGTCCACGCTTGTGACTCATCAGAGGGTTCTTCTTGTCGACATCTTCTGAATAAATGATCGTATTCACTACATTTTCAGTTCACTAAGCCTCGAAATAGGACCGGGCAGTGTATTGATATTATATTGATATCTTGATAGGAGACTATACATCATCTTAGATGTTTTATATCTTTATATCATGATATGCGTGTTGTCTTTTCCTGGTTTTAAAGGCAGCATTACAATGACGTGATGACATTTTCTGAACCACATACACATTGCTGATGATTATTCATCAAAAATCTCATTGTGTTAATATTAAGTTAGTGTAACAATGTTCTCCCTTACAATGTTGTCGCAATATCGATATCGAGGGTAGGTTGTTAAAATAGAAATGACACATTGCAGGTCGACACGACTCCTGCAGGACGTGTTGCTGTTCCTGAGCTGTGGCGTTGAATACTGGCCAGAACATGTTTTGCAGAATATTATGACATCACAGTGAAGTTGACCTTTGACCTTTTTAACATAAAATGTCTTCACGTCATCATTTTATCCTACTGGACATTTGTTCTGTTGAAGATTGGATGCGATATCGTTGGACATCGATAATACAACGATGGAGACGAAAATGGATGCCAAACAATCTGCTTCCTGTAAACATGCATGCCCAGTGTACCTGTACGGCCGTGAGAAATGCAAGATTATTTCTGAAATGGTGCTGAAATGCTTGTTTTTTAAAACAGCTTGTGCACTTGTGGACTAGGCCTTAAATAAACAAGAGAGGGGAGACTAATACGCGACAGGTGACACTATATAAGGCAATAAAAAAGGACAGGGAAAAAACACAAAGACAGGAAGTGGAAAGTAAAACATGACACACGAGGAAAAACAAAACAGGAAACAGGTTAACACCCAAACCATGACGGTGAGTATTACTGTCAGTAGGGAAACTAACTACAGTGTATAAACATCTAACTCAACCACGCACGTTTGTCACATCTTATCTATTAAAGCAGCCGGACGAATGCAGACAAGCCTCCCTCCTCTTTGCATGTGAAGTTGTCCTCTTCACCCCTGCCCCTAATCTCACACCACAGTCGGCGAGGCAGTGACAGCGACACCTGAGCTCCGAGGGTTTGACTTCCCATTAAAGTTTAACAGACATAGATAGGAGTGGTGGCGACGAGGCCGCAGGTACGGTAGAAGACGCTGTAGCGCAGCTGCTCCGCGGCCACGCCTTCAAACAGCTGGCCGGGCCGTTTCTGACTGATGGATCAAATGGTCAGACAGACTTTGAACCCCACCTACAACCTTAAACAGGTCTGATAAGAACTGTTTTTCCTTCGTATTTCACACTGAAGCAGAATTACGTGTCAGCAAGTCACGACAAGTTAGCTGAAGACAATTTGGAGCTTGCAGGAGACTGATGACATGCACAGCAATTTCCACAGTCAACGGCAGCTCATACAGTTGTGCTGAAGATGAATTATCTCTCTCGGAAACTACACAAACAAACCAACATACACACTCTCAAAGAAAGTAGAAAAAAAGAAGTCTAGAGATGAGAAACAATAAGAGGCAATTTCTGTAATATTCTAGAAGATTTCCCTTTGAATTATCTATCTAATTGCTCTGTTTGATTGCAGAAATAAACCAAGAAAATAAAAACAATGCTCGCTGCATCTTCTCCCTGCGCCTGAGATGGCTTGTCTCAATCAGCCTCCGCTGAGAGGCTGCACTCGCTGCAGGAAGTGAAAAATCTCCCTGCACAGATGAGCTCAGGCAGAGAGGAGTAACAATAGACGAGTAAAAAATCTTCCCCATTAGCGCCGGGGAATGAACGACGCCGGCTCTTTCTGAGCCAGCCGGCTACACGAGATAGTGTGTAAATAACGAGGACGCCGTCAGCTCCGTCAGCCGGACTGGTAATTTCAGACGGTCTGCTCTGAGGTTCATTGTTTGATGTGAGAACAGCTGAGTGGGAGATTTTAACAGAGTAGAATTCAATGTTTGACACCTCATTAAGCCTGAATATAGACAGCTGCGTGTGGGCTTCAACTTGAGCTTACATTTGTTTACATTTTGGCAAACTCGCACGTAAAAAGTATGCCGAACTCGCTACGAGCAACTCCTTTTTTGCAGTGCATCCACGGACGTAGAGACAACTATCACTGAATTAATCTGACACTGGCGAAAACTTAAAAGCGTGACAATTTCAAGGCAAGTTCAGTAACTATAAGTCGTGTCATTTTTACTACTTAAAAGCAGATTTATCAACATTTTAAACTTTTTGTTTACTTTTTGTTTTGCATCTTCTGTTCATTGATTTCACTTTATTTTCACTTTTTATACCTTATTGCTTCTATTCTGTTAAAGAGCCTTCTGAGGATCTAAACTCTACGCTCTAAGCACAATTAATAGAAATACTATCAAAATTGCAAAAGAGAACATGCTTGCTCAACTCAGACCCCCAAAAATATGTCATATCATCATGATTTGAATACTGTCTTCAGTAAAAAAAAAAATTCTGATATGAAAATGATCATTCCTACTCATCATGAATCATAACACAAAGACTGTCACATAATTGGAATATGATTATATTCTTTTTTAACTTGTCGTGCAGACACATGATTGATCTCTCACACTGAATGCAGAAATATGTGTATTCCGTCCGCGTGTTCACATCTGACTGAGTTATGACTCAGACTGCGATTTTGGATGCAAATTGCAGCAATCAGGCGCCAAAGTGCTCTAAAGTACCCTAATTGCCTCCTGAGCCGCGTGTCGCAGTCACTGCTGCAACTGCTGATGATGCTGATAAGTGCTCCAGACGACAATAACGCACTTCCTGTTGTTTTTAGAGCACCTGTTGCACCTGTCGCCTTTCAACTCACGCGGTAACACGTCCCTCCCTCCCTCCCTCCCGCCTCACAGGACAATGGTTTTCACTCCACCACACTTCAGATCATTCACACAAAGATGAACAGCTGACCAACTCCGAAAAGGACCGGGAATAAA
>OMLP01034067.1:10370-22612 GCA_900302685.1 Spondyliosoma cantharus
ATCTTGGCGATTTATATTATATTATATATATATATATGTATATTAGCTTAAGTAGCGGTGAACCCCCGTGCCTTTCTGTTAAAGTCTTTTGGTTCCTCGTCTTTGCCTTTCCGCCCAATCAGACCCATTTCAAAAACTGTTGAGATTTTCGTCACCGGCCTCGAAGCTGCCTCTTTAAGCTTTTTCGCGTCAAACTTTGGACTAAACAGCAGCACAGGCAGCCGGTACGCAAACGAAGGTATATCTGTCAGCTCGTCCTTTGTCTCCTCCTCAGTTCCCTTCTCCTCCTCGCTTTTGCTTAACTCGATCTGGTGCATGATGTTCTCTTTGGTGGAAAACATTCCGAAGAGGACGGCGTCCCACATTTTCGTTGCCTTGGGAGTGTCTTGGCTTTGGTTCTCGTCCTGAGCGTCGGCCTTCTCGCCGACCACCTCGTCTGCCTTTTTCTCCACGCTCTTCTGGTCCTGCTCGGTTGCCGGCACCTCTGGAAATTTGGGCTCCTCCTGCTCCACCACCATGTGCTTCTTGAGTCGGGACCAACCGCTCAATTTAGATTTCATCCCCTTTGGCTTTTGAAAGGCTTTAAGGAGGGGTTCGGCTGCAGGGAGGGATTCATCCTCCTTTTTCTCGGGCGTAGATTTCACTGCCGCAGCCGATTCTTTTTTCTTGTCCTTTGTTTTGTCTTCACTTCCTGTTGAGTCGGCAGGTGCTGCAGTGCTCGGCTTTGAGCCCTCAGCTTTAGCCTTGGTTGCAGCTACAGGTTTCACTGGCTCTTTTTGATCTGAGACGACTGCTTTTGCTTCAGTTCCTGGCTTCTGCTCGACAGTCTGGACTTTATCTTTGCCTAAAAGTTTCCTTACTGCCTTCAGGGGATCCTGGTCGTCACCTTTGGGCAGAGGCTGTTTGGCTGCAGGAGTTGTTGTCTTTGGTTTGGACACTTCTTGAACTGGTGTTTCCACCTTCGGCTTCCCCAGAATTTTCCCCACGACTGCTGGAGGTTTAGCCTTTGGTGTTTCTTGAATCACAGTTTTTTCTTGTTTCACTGCAATATGACTGGATACTGTGCTTGTCTCTGGTGTTATTGTTCCTGAGGTGTCCGATGCTTGTGAAACAATGATAGTAGGGATGGACTGGGTGGGGGCAACCTTCTCTCTCAGATGGGGTTTTTCTACATCTTTGGGGGTTTCTTTAGCTTTAGACACCTCGGCTGGAGATTGTTTCACAGTTGGTTCTTGGCTCGGTGTTTTACACTCTGCTGACTCCTCTTTTGTAGCTTTAACCTCCTCTTCAGTTTGAGACTGAGAACTCGAGATACCGAACGCTGGAGCAAACGTCTTGATTCCTCCGTAAGCAGCATACTCAGCCGGTGTCAGTCCACGATAGCCTGACTTTGATTTTTGAGCCACCTGTGTTGGAGTTTTCGGTCTCTGAAAGGCTACAGGTGAAACACCAGAAGGTGACGTTCCATATGTGGGAGTCTTTGGTCTTTTAAAGCCAGGTGATGTGGACAAAAGTCGGGACGCCTCGTACGTCGGAGTCTTGGGCCTCTGATGGGCATGAGGAGTCAGCACTGATGCTGGCGCCTCAGTTTTGGAGAGACTTTGGGAACTGGCTGGAGTAGTCTGGATCTTTTCTCTCGTCAGATCAGGCTCGGATTTTGACTTCGTAATACTTTGCATGATTGGTTTGGCTGCAGTCGTCACGTCTGAATGAATGTCCCCATTCGGTATCGTTTCTGCCGGCGCAGTCGTCTTCACACTTTGGGAAGCAGATGAACCGTTTGGAGCAGACACTGGTTTGGGCGATCTTGACCTGTCTGGCTCCACTGTGATCGGCGACACTGCAAACAACAGAGGATTGGGTCTTGAGATTTCAAATACAGGTGTTGCAGCCCGAGTCTTATGGTACGCCGGGGTTCTGGGCCGTCCTGCTGAAATTCTTGAAGATTGGAACTCAATTGTTGGCGTTTTGACTCTGACTTCAGATGTCGGGGTTGCTCTTTTGATTTCAGATGTCGGGGTTGCTCTTTTGATTTCAGATGTCGGGGTTGCTCTTTTGACTTCAGATGTCGGGGTTGCTCTTTTGATTTCAGATGTCGGGGTTGCTCTTTTGACTTCAGACGTCGGGGTTGCTCTTTTGACTTCAGACGTCAGGGTTGCTCTTTTGACTTCAGATGTCGGGGTTGCTCTTTTGACTTCAGACGTCGGGGTTGTCATTGTACTCATCTCTGTGGTTGGTGTCGTGCCTCTTTTAGTTTCAAAAGTCGGTGTCTTTCGCTGCGGCTCTGTGCCCAACAAAGGAGGCTGTATCAGATCTTGTTTCATTTCTGTCGGTGCTTTACTTGAAGATACTGTACTGCCAATAGAAGTTAATCCAGCTGAGTCGTACACCGGTGGGGTCCTGGATGTCTCGTAGTATGATGTGCTCGCCGTGTACATCCTTATTTGAGGAACATCAAACATCGGTTTGGGCGATCTTGAAGGTTCGGTTGCTTTGAATGTTGGACGTGGACTTTTGGATTTGACAAGCGGGGTCAACACAGTGAGAGGACGGTACACAGCTTGCCCCCCTGTTAGTTGGTAAGGAGTCAGACCTACACTGTGTTTTGGCTGTGGGGTTACTTCAACTGCAGCAGGTCTGAGAGTTTCATCTGGTTTTCTCACTTCAGCAGCTGCTGCTGTTGCCTCAGGCGCAGACACAGCTGGCTGAGGTATTTTGGGTACAGCCATCTGGGCACCTGAAGCTGGTGAGACTCCAGTGAGGTGGGTCGTTGCAGAATATGAAGAAACTGTGGTAACATGCTGCGAGTAAGAGTACGACGGCATGGCCACTGTCTGAGGCGAGAACCTCGCTGCTCTGCCATAAGCTGCGCGCTGTGGGTAAGGAGACGCCACATGTTGATACAGCGGCCTGACGGTGAACCGTGGAGCCTGATGGATGCCTGAGAGGCTGAACGGTGTCTCTGGAGTCTTGGGAGGGGTCGAGTGGTCGCTGTGCTCGAGGTCAGGGCTTGCTTCGTTCACAGGGGAAAGGCTGGAGCGGAAAGGCGCGGCGGACTGCGATGCTTGAACGGAGGCCTTTTTCTTGGCGGTTCTCTTGAGGAGTTTCTGGAGTCTAACATTGTCCTTTCCGGGCTTGGGAAGCAGGGGAGGAGGGTACTGCTGGGAAAGCAGGCCCGGCTGGGTGACAGCACCATAAGCGACAGCCATGAGCGCCTCAGCACCCTGCAGAGAGACAATAAAGAAAAGGGAGATTCATGAGTCATCAAAACATTCGTCAAGAATTAAAGGTCCTCTTTTTAAGAGAAGTTGATTTTTGAGTCTTATTCCAACTCATCAAGACGTGTCAGGTCAGATCGGCCGCCATCTTGCCGTGTCAGTATTTAACGAGTTGGCAATGAGACTCAAAAATCAACTTTTCTTACGAAAGGGACCTTTAAGTTCAGACTGAAGTGTCTGATCAACCAGGACTTAAACTCTGGACATTTCTGTCTCATGACACATTAGACATAGTTGGAGGTAAAATTTAGTCTTCAGACTTCTAAAATGAACCAAAAACATCCAAATAGAATAATACATGAAATGGCTTCATACAGCTCGGCAGCATAATTTTCGGAAGTGCTGAGATTTAAAATTGATATGAAAAGACGTAATTTACACTCCACAGTAACTTTTATCTTAGCAGCTATGACAACGATGATATTCAGCTTAAAAATGGGTGTAAATTACATCTTTTCAAATCAATTTGTGATCTTTGGGGCTTCTAGAGACTTTAAACACACTGGACAAACTGTTTAAAGAACTTTTATTTTATTTTTCATCTTAAAACAAGTCTCCGGCTTCTTCAGGTGATGACGTAAACAGTCTCAAATCAAAGTTGGTGAAAACTTTATGAACTCTGTCGTTAGTTCAAGTGTTAAAACATCAAACTTTCCAACATGAATAAAGGAAACTGAATCACATTTAAGACATTTTTAACATTTTCTTTTTGTGTCTTTTGCAGATTTATATCACGATTACTGACGAGGTGTCGTCGCTTCATCGAGCAGCAGTTACAGACTCAACATCTCATTTATATCCAATAAATCACCTTTCCTGACTTTCTCAGTTGGACAACTGCAGACCAACAGCTCGAGTCCAAAAGATCTGATCATCAAATGTCTATATTTGTTCCATTTCCTGTCTGCTTTTGTATTTTCCGTGTTTCCGTTGTATTGTGTATATATCTGTCATTGAGCTTTAATGTTTCACGTTTTCTCCTCCGCTGCAGTATTTAGGTGAATCATTCTGGATGTCTGGTTGGTCCTCGTGTGATGGTGTGTAGGGAAACTTTAAAGTCTTTTAAAATAGAAAAAGTTTACATTTTCCAAATCATGTAGAATTAATGGATTACACTACGAGACGTTCTGCTCTTGAACTTTGGCTCAAGAACAATCTGAAACAGTTGAGACACGAACACTCGAGTTGATCACGTATCTAAACGGAGAACATTGATTTCTGTTACATCTCAACTTTTATCAAGCAGAAACTTGATCTTCTGTTTTTTATCAGCTGTCTCTGTTTTACTGCAGACATGTTTCACCCTTCATACCCAAGTACTGAGATCTGTGATTGTGTTTATAACCTCTTTTCTTAAATAAATTAAATAATTTTCTACTTTTTGGAGTTTTGTTTTTATTCATTGTTAAGTGATAAATCATCAGTGGAGATTCATGGTCCCCAGATGATGACAAAAAATTATTTTGATGACCTAAACTTTCCTGTAACGGCAACATCAGGCCAAAAGTTTGTAACTAAGTAATTGAAGTTATTATATTAATTAGGAAGGATCTTAAATCCGACTTGGCAACAGGAGACAAAGTAGTCCACTCAGCTTCGGCTCAGCTGTTAGCCAGCAAGCTAACCTCATGTTAGCAAGATTCAAGAGTTAATAACATTGCGTACGGTCGACAAACAGTAAATATAATTTGTGGTTATGTTAAACGACACTAGCTGTGTTATTCCCCCAGTTATCGTATCGTATCAAGATTATCAAGAACAATCTGTTGAATCTGTTGTATTCAGATATTTTTTAATTTATTTTATTTCAAACGTTGATGTGTCTGCAGCCAGAATACAAACATCTGATAACAGACTGTCCAGATGTTTGTTGATCAGGATTAACTAACACTGATGGAGTTCATAGATCAAATTAAAATTATATTTAACTCTCAATAAGTAAATTCACAAAACAAACTGTTTAACTCCACAAGTAACAACATTTTAAAAGTTTTTTGAAATAGTCCTTACATTTTTAATTTCAAGAGATTCTCATGCAGTCATAAAAACAGAAACCTAACTTCCACACACACGTACAGAAGACGAGTCGACGTGTTTGTGTGACGGCTGTTCTTAAATGCAGAGATCAGAGCTGATAAACCAGCAGGAGACTCGAGCAGAACTCGTCCTGGATGATGTTACCGCCTCGCAGCTGATCCTGTAAACTTTAACTTGGCCTAATTTTAGTTCTGAAGGCAGCGAGGACGCCGGCCAATCACCTGCTTCTTCATCACTCCTTTTTTAAGACTCCGGGCTTTTTACAGGCTGCATCACTTTCACAGAACAATAAATCAGAATGCTGTGATGCAGATCGGACTGAACCGAACCGAACCTCTGCAGCTTCACAGGGCATCACAACCAGAACTGCTTAGAACGGCAGACTGGGTTTATGTTTCAGAGCTGGAGTTGGAATATTTCTGGTTATGTTTTCATGCAGGCAGCTTTTCTGTCTTTAGAGCTGCTGTGAAGCCAAAGTTACAAAGTTTAGCTGTTTGGTTTTAGTCCCGTTTTCATCTGGTGTCAAGTTTGTTTATGATTTTAATCCTACTTTTAATTAAACGTTTATCAATTTGCTGATTTATCTATCTTCAGTTCCTCAACTTTGTGCTACATTTAGTTTGTATGAAAAGTCTGATTGATTAATTGATTGATCCATCCTCAAAATTTATACAATAACAGCAATTAAAGGTTTAATTTTGGTTCCAACAAATGGTGTGAAAATGTCAATTTGTGACCTCAAAATGATACTTTTCCATGTAACACGATTAAAGTCCCAACTGAAGCATTTAACAAAGACAAACAACGTGCTGATAATTTGTCCTGAAGTCATTAACGTCAAAGGGTTCATCCTCAGGGGAGCTGGAATATGATCAGAAGGTTTTAAAGGAGTATAGCCGTTTTTATTTAGATGATTTTTGTCTAAAATTTGGGAAAACTTGCTGCAGTGAAGGCGCTCGAGGAAAAGGTAGGAGGTCAATACAACCTTTACGATGCGTCCTCTGGGGACTGTGAACAAACGTAAATATTTAGAAAGCCTAGCGGGTGGAGGACAGAAAATCAGCATCATCTGTCGTGTTTTTGGTGAGATACCTCTGGATGTAAGTTCCAGATTTCTTCATCCTTAGCTTCAAACTCCTAAACATGTTATATTTGTGTTTTACCAGCGGACACTGTCCTCTGACCAGGGAGGAGCTCGTCCGCCTCTCTGTGAGGTAACAAACATTTATCATCACACGTCGCGTCAGAATCCTCTCGTGTCTCTTCCCACATAAAGAACACGCTTATAGACGTGTATAAATATCTGCAGAAGGGTGAAAGTGAATGCACAGCATCCGACCTTATGACATCACACCCTTCGTGACACCTGATAGGGCCTCGCAAATATATTGTCACCGAGATTACCCAACCAACAAGAGAGGACGGGAATTTAACATAAAAGGACGGCGAAAATGAGCCTCGGAGAGATTCGCTGCAACTCTTCTCTTCTTTCTTTAAAAATAAACGCTGCAGGAACATTAGTGTTGAGCTCTGAGCTTGAAATAAGAGTTTACGCAGGATCACTGACATCATGCAATCTGCGCAAAAACAACTGTTTAATATCCTCAGTTTACTATGTGTGTCACCTCAGTGAAATGTAGGCCAGAGCTGCTTGTGTTTTAAAGCCCCCCCTCCGCCCACATCCCTCCCTGAACCTGCTGCCGGCCCGACACTCGAGAGCCCACTCCTCCTTTTAAGGCTCTGGTAGGCTCGGTATTTGGAGCGCCTTCAGGATGCAAGTTCAAAAGAGGAAAGGGTAATAATAGCCGTGTAATAAAAAACCGCGTTGGTCCACAATGGCCTCCTTAAGTAAATGAATCCAGCCCCAAAAAGTCATTTACCCCCAGGTGCAGTTATGAGGCTTCACACTCAAAAACAAACAGCGAGCTTAGATGGAAAGAGAAGAAACGTACCAGGTAAAAACTTGTTGCTGGGATTCAAAGCGCTCCAGGCAGGTTCCCCTTCACAGAACAGGAGAGAACATTCATTCAGGTTCCACGTAAAATATGAAACTTTATTCCCAACAATGACACAACAGGAAGTTACAGCTGAAAATGTGCTCATCGCTCTGTCATGCCAGGACAGATAAATGACAGTGGAGTGTGGAGCAGGCTAACGAGGCTAACACTTAGCTCAGCCCTGCTGGTGCTTCACTGTTGCACTGAGGACGAGAGACAAAAACTCCCTGAGCTCTTCAAACTCTGATCTCTGGCTGCGAGGCGGGGGGTCTGCGTTCGACAGCAGCTGCCTCCCTCACGCTCGCCAACAGCTTCCCTGCTCTCTATCTGGAGAATAAAAGGTGTAATTGTGGCGTGTTTACCTGTGCGACTGCTGCTCAGGGGGCGGCCGGCCGGCTGCTGCCTGCTTGTCCCAGCCCGGAGTGTCAGAACAGCAGGTTCATGTTGAGCCCAACTCGACCCCCCTTCCTACAAATGGAAGGAACAGACGCCATGGCAGGCCAAAAATAAATCCTGAGCCCTGTGAGCTGCTCAGAGTGACAGCAGCGTCGTCGTGACAGAAGAGCGAGGCGAGACGCAGCGCCGAGAGGCCACGAGGCCTTAGGTTTCACATCCTCCGGGCTCTAAAAGTGAGGTCCGAGGGCCACCCAGGGGTCTGTCAGGGACGTACCTGGGAACCGACAGGGGGCTCCAGACAAAAGAGATGCGGTTTATTATGACGGGATTGGAATTCTGTTGAATTCTTTGATGGGTTTGGGATTCTTGACGGGTTCTTGCACCAGCACGTGGATTTAAAACACCCCTGATGGTTGATAGAGATCCGTGTTTCTAAGGGTCTTCCTCAGAGGAACTCCAGAGGAAGTGTCGGGCTTTGATTTTAAAGATCTGAGAGGTTCTGATGCCACGTTCACGCCCTATGGGGTCCAGTGTTCAGGCTCATTTATGCCCCCTCTAAGTATGAAAATAGAAACATCCATACATGATGCACATCTACGTGTCCTGTACGTTGGGAAGGATGTTTAAATGCCCCGATGCTCCAACGGGCTGCGATGAAGTCCGACCGTGTCTCAGCCAAGAAGCTGCACTTGAACGCACCGCAAAGACTTCAGCCGGCGGCCGGTGAGCTCGTACGTTCTGCAGATTTACAAACTGTTGTTGTAACCAAGCAGCATTTTTTGACACCACTCTGGTTAACACAGTTTCTTCTAATGGAGCGTTTGTCAGATAAAACCGTAGACTGCAGCGACAGTTGTCAAGAGTGAACTACAAACATGGTGACGATGGAGGAGACTGTGAAATTATACCTGTACTCAAAATTACGACAACTCAAATTTGATATGAAAGAGGTATAATAGTCACAAATGAGCCTCGAGAAGAAACGAGTTTATGTTTAAAGGGGAGACGAAGGTGATTCCAGAGGTTCAGCTCTGGTGGTGTTTGGTACCGATCGACCCATGTGGGTTTTTCAGGGCCGATACTGAGACGAATTACTGTAAATCAAGGAGATTGATGTTCATCTGCACTAAAAGTTTTAACCTTAGTGTCAAAATTTACTCAAGTACAATTTTGAGGTTCTTTACTTCAGTATTTCCATTTTCTGCTCCTTTATTCTTCCACTGAGTTTATTTCTCAGGACTCCTATTGACACAAGTTGTAATCACATCTGGAAAAATAAACACTCTCATATATATTTAATTTTACACTTTATTATGTCAGAAAATCTGTCAATCAGTGTAATTAAAGCCAAACGTCGTGGTGTTAAACTGTCACAGTGTTTTAATGCTCAAGTGAAATGAAGACAGAACAGTGAGGGAACAAAAATATCAAAGATCAAATTAAATTATTTTTAACTGTCTGTGTTTTATTTTTCAGTGTAATTTGTTTCCTGTTAGTTCAGTTTTTCAATTACATATTTAATGTTGTAACCAACTCGTTACGTTAACCGTTTTAACGGTTTGCACAAAACTGAATTTTAAAGGTTTTTCTTTGTGATTTTTCATTTATTGGAGCTTTAATGAAAAGACAATACTACCAGTGTTGTAACACTTTCTATAAAGTGTCTCTAATTCATTATAACACATTATAAAGATATTCATAATATGTTATAATGCACCAATAGCTCTGTATTATCATAATTATAAGCTCTCATAAATCACACTGATGTCTATAAAACTTATAAACATGAGCAGAATGGATTTATCAATATTTCGTGTTACTACATTGACATAATCTTATTTTCTTCACTTCACTTAAAGGAATCAATGAACACTTGTAGTGTATTAGAACTGCCTCTAACACAGGGACTCATTAGTTTACTTATAATCACATTATAAACGATTATAACGTGTGATAAACTTAAAGGTCGGGATGATTGAACACTTTTATGAATAAAAGTCTCTCTTTTCTTTTAAAACCTTGACACGAGTGTGAATTAATGATTTCAAACATGGTTGTTTTGTTTTTCTCTGTGTGTATGAAGATGAGTTGTTGTTATTGTACAATATGTTTGTGTGGCTGATGACTCATCCTGCACTCGGGGGCGTGTATGAACAATCAATAAAACCTCTCTTAGTTCTGACGACGCTGCCGTGCATCAAAGAATAAATGTGAAATAATCTGCTAATTTCTTTACGTCTCAACTTCATTTGTGCAGGTTGAATTTTGTTTTCCTTTCTCGTCACGCTGTGAAAACCACCTGGTTAGTTGGTTTGGATTAAAACACCTGTTCTGGTCTGATGGTGGTGCAGACGCTCCGACTTCCTGTGATAAAATCTCACACATTCAGCTATATTTGCTACAGGAAGTACATCTTGATGCCGAAGCAAATTGGACTCTGTGTGGGACACACCACGACCCTCGACCCGGAGATCTTTACAGTGTGTTGTGAAGGTGCTGAAGCGTCTGTGTGTCGTTCCTGACGTGTCTTTACTGGGTGTTTATGTTCAGGAAGTTCAAGAGCGTCGATACGGAGGTGAATGTCAGCCACAGGGTGATATTGGAGAGATTTCTTGCTCTGCAGGTGCTTGTAGGGCGGTTCTTGTGGTCCTTGAGATGTTACAGCAGTGCTACAGATCCTTCAGGGGGTCACAAAGATCCACTGGAGGTTCTGAATGATCCGAATGAAGCCACAGGCAACATGTCCGGCGCTCAGACAGGCTACACGAGTATTTCTGGGGTTGTGGGTGAGTTTACTCAAGAAGATGTTAGAGGTCGTTCACAGAGTTGAGATGGTGCCAGAGCTGGTTCTGATGGTTTATGATGGACCGGACGGTTCTCAGTGGGATCATAATATCTGTGGTGTCTTTGGTTCATGGCTTCTTCTTCTGATTCATTCACTGAGGAGTGAGTGTGCAGTTTGGGAGTAAATGTTTTTGTGGTTTGTGAGTGTGGACGGCTCAGTTAAACTGTAACCACAGAAACAGACAGGCGGTCCGCGGGCCTGACGTTCGTCTATTTGTGTTCCTGTGACATGAAAACATTTGACACGCCCACATTTCTGTGACCGAGACGCTCTGCGCTCTGTTTTCTGTTGTTGTAGCTCCACCTGGAGGACACTACAGGATCGCTCAGGATCCTGGAGAAGGATCCAGACTGACGCCTCTATCACAGGTCCGGATTATAAATCAAGCTGAGGAGCTGCTCAGTGATTCATGATGCAACTCGTTTTGACTGACAGCAAAACTGAAAGACATTAGTAACAGATCAAACTGATCCTGAGGAGGATCTGAAAACCAAAATAAAGGCTCACAACTCGTCCTCACACTCTGACTGACCGTGAAAATCTGATTTAGTAACTTTGGATATCACACAACCATCTTTCCTTTAATTCAGACTGTAGCATGAAACATGAGGAGGTGTTTGTGTCATTATTTATTATTATTATTATTTAAAGGAGCAGTCTGTAGTTTTGGAGAAGAAACTTTAATCTTTTGTTCAGTTTTACACTCGTTGATTCTGTTTTGTTGCCTCAGTTTCAGCTTCTGCTTTTGTTTGAACTTTTCTCTTTCTCTGCCTTCGCTGCTTGTTTTTTTTTTTATTTCCTATCTTTGTATTTGAACAGTCAGCTTCATTAAAGGAGCAGTCTGTAGATTTGTGGAAAGAAATGTTAATGAGAAGAGAAACAAACAAACGAAATAATCAAACTCTCTTTGTTTTCACGACTGAATAAACAAACTGAACTCAGAGGACAACACAGTTTATAATGTTCTACGTTGTTTATATGTGGCGGACCCTGCCATAAATATTTAAATTCTGAGTTTTTGATTTCTTCTCCAGAACGACATGATGTCCCTTTAATACTGGTCACAAACACATCACGCACAGGACTATATTTACGACTACACTATAAATACCAGAGGAAAAGATGGTCCCTGAACACTGAAGCTAGAAAGATGGCAGGGTCCGCCACACATAAACAAAGTAACACAGTATAAACTGTGTCGTGCTTTAAGATGAGATGGTTCTCATTAACAATTTCTTCGGTGCTTCTTTAATATTTGGGGACAATCTTCAACACAACAAACAACAAAAAAAAACATTTTGCATGAATTTGAAATGAACGTTGATGTTTTTTGACTTTGTTTGTTCTAATCAAACTCTGATTTTTCCGCCCTGCTCGCTGACGTTCAGTCTCGAAGCAGCGGATGCATCAACGTGTTGGATCAACAGATTATTCAGGATCTTGTCCTCCTGTGACCAAGCTGTACATTATGTTTACATGTCCCAGACCTCAGTAAGAGGTCCAGGGACACCTGGCTCACTTCCCTGTCGTCCAGCTCTCCTCTCACACTCAGATGAAATTTGCTTGCCTAATGCAGCTGCCCCCAGAATAGCAACCTGGGGGCGTCTTGGCTGCCCCCTTCTCCAAACTTGAGCTTCCCTCCTTAGCATTCAACCCTTCCATCTCCTTATTGAGTGCCAACAGTGGGAG
>OMLP01034079.1:0-14434 GCA_900302685.1 Spondyliosoma cantharus
AAAGACAAAAACAAGCCTGAGGGAGTTTCAATCCTGATCACCCAGGGCAGGTAACTCTGGGAGTCACACCACGCGTCTCCTCTTCTCAGAGCATGTTCCTCCCACATCGCTTCCGTGTTCCGTGAGATCCTTTTCTTCATCCGTGGAGGTGAAAAGGTGACACGGATCATTCAGCGGATGAAAAATATAACCTAGACCATATCGCTGTGACTTCCGGGGAAGCATCAGATGGTAAATCAGGAAGCTGGTGAACGTGCTTGAGAAATCCCTTTTATTGAATCTACATATTGTGTTTAATGATCGTTTTACAATTTCTTCGTTATTCTATTGTGACTATTTTGGATTGCGTTGACGCAGTAACTTCCACACGCTGTCGGCAGTTTTTCACTATGATGCTTTCACACACCGCTCTTTAATTTTCGAGTTTGGACACTTCTCTTGCTGTGAGTGGAGAGCTTCTCCTGCCAGAGTCATCGTGCAAAACCATTAAAACATTTGACTTCAGATTGTATTTACAGTTGACCTAACATTGAGTACACAAAACAAAGCAAGAATGTAGTGGTAAACAACCACAATAGATCTTTAAAAAGAAGCAGAACATAACTGAAAAATGCTCCTAATTCACATACAAGCCTTGTCAGTCTGCACTGATAACATAGGCTCAAACATATTTTGTATTTTGGCAGGTAGATCTTAATTTTCTCAGCTGCACATCTTACACTGACTGCTGCTACAAACCTCCACCCTCATCCATTAGCTTCCTGTTCAGCTATCACTTTTCATATCATTGATTTTCTCGCAAAAAAAACCTCCGTGGCTTTGTGTAAGCTTCGGGCAGGAGGGACGAAAGGTCAAAGGCCAAAGGTAGGTCACCCTCCCGCATTTCATTTGGGATCAAAATCAATACGAGATACTCACAGCAGACGGATAAAAGCAGCGACAGCAATTTGTCCTATTTGGTTTTCAAGTCAATAATCAATTTAAAAGACATCATTCCTAATAGTGCTTATTGAAGAAATGTCCCTCCAGTGATTCGAGAGCATCAGGTTTAAACACATAAAACAGTGAAATGACGTGTAAACCACAATAACATGTATATCTGAGATGTAGACTGTAACATTCAGACATCGCAGGGTCTTTTTTTATTACGCTCGTTAGAAAAGCCCGTTTTCATATTTCTCAGACGGACACACTGTAAAAGTACAGTTCATTATGCGCGGCTCCAATAAGGCGAAAAATAGCCCCGACTTTTTGTTTCAAAATTGCATGTGGGTGAAATCCAACCGCAGGCTAGAAAATAATTGTTATTGACAGAGCATGAAAGGAAAATAATATTTTTTTTACATCAAACCTCAAAAATGGTGGAAGGGAAATACTGTATGCCATGCACAGCAACACCTTCAGCGTGTGTCAAGTGTGTGAGGTTCATCTCACCACATACAGTATATAGGTCTGTGCTCTGGGGTTATTTTTGACCTTTTGCTTTTTAATTAATTTCCTGTCCTTTGACCTTGGTACTGCAGGATCCAGTGGAGAGAGTGAGCAGTTGCCCCACAGCATCGCCACTGGGTTTTCTTGGTGTCTTTCTTTCTTTTTAAGTCTTGAATCTCTTTTGAATTGTGGAGCAGCGGGGCTTCCGTAGTATTTCAGATCGTCCCCTTTCATATAAAACCGACACCTGACATCCTTCTTCTTGTGTTCTTTCACTCTCTCGGTTATTTTGGATTTGTTCCCCTCTATTTTATGTACTTGCATCCCTTCCATTTCCTCTTTGACAGCCTTGCCATGAGCGGTTAAAAGCAACACGAGTGAACCCCGCTACCCCATTACTCTTCACCTGCTACAACTCACTTCCTTTTGCTGACAGTGATTAAAACTTTTGCTTTCCTTCTAATAGATAGGCAGAAACACTCAGACATGCACATACAGGTCATGTAATGAACTCTAGCTTCCTTCAGCCTTGCAGCCATGGGAACCCAGCTCTACATAGGCAGAGATGACATCATGCAATAACCCTCATAGGTCAGAGTCCCTTATTATTATAATAACAGTAACACAAACCAACAACAAACATTTTGTTTTCAGCTCTGCGGGTAATTGAGCAGGAACTTTTGCATTGCATTATACTTTATAACGAAGGATAACAAATAGATACATGTTTCATTTAATGTCAGTTGCGTCTTTGGCTGAAATGGAACGGCTGATTCTGTTTATGTAACGTTTGTCATTAAAGATTTAATGTCTGAAGGACATTGAATATTGCTGATTGCGTTATTCTGTTAGTACTGTTTTAACAACGGCCGAGTTTTTTTAAAAGGCAGATGCTGTGTGATTGCAATTGGCAATGCTTAACAATGCATGTGGATGTGATGAGTGAGATGGGATCAAATAAAGAAATAAGTCATGCCAAGTGCAACTGCCAGAGGGCAGAACGTGCAATTATAAAAATGTCACAGTGACATTGAGTATTTGTGAGATACGTGTTTCAAATAAATCACAAGGATCTTCGCCTTCATTATATTTTCCGAAGCAAGAGCATGAATGAACTTCCTTGCTGACATGCAGGAACATTCTTCTACTGAACTACCAGAGTAGCTCGTATGAATCAAGTACAACCGCATAAAGTTAATGTCAGCTTGTTAAGATTTATCTTGCTGTTTATAATTTAGTTTATTTTCAGTAAAGATACTTTTATGACATTACACAGCTTTTGTAATATTCAACTTTTTATTGTCTGTTAGTCAAACATTTCCTCAAATGCCACCAGCAGATGGTTCAGACAGATTCATGTTCCCCTTCAGGATGAATTATAATATCTTTGCTACCTGCAATTTAATTCCCATCATCACCAAAAATGTTGGATACAGATATATTGAAACTTTTTTTTATTGCTTTATGTTCAGACTTTATGTTTCTTTAGGTTCTGTTGTCAGTTTTATGTTGTGGTATAAAATTTGGTAAATTTAAGCGTTGTGAGCGTGTTAGCATGTTGTTGTTAGCATTTAGCTCAAATCCCCACTGTGCTTGTGTACACGCTAGCGTGGTTGTGTAGATTTTTGTTAGATAAGCGAAGACTCAGACTAACCCTAACCCTAATCATCAGTATCAAGCACAACTTATATATTCATAATAGCATTGCTGAATTTTATTATTTGAAACCATAATATTTCTCTTGAATATTGTAATTCAAAAGCCAAACTGGGGTAAAAATTTGGCTAAAAGGAACCACAATGATGTGGTATGATGAGGCATGATACTCAACTGTCTCAACAAGGAAGTTTTTGATGTGCTTTCCTTCCACATCGAGGTCAAACACGGCCATCAAAGTCAGCATTTTGCTGAAGGAAACAGCAGCAAAAAGATTGATACATGCTGAAATCATCCAAGCACACTTTTCTAAACGAACGACCTTTTGACCTCATCGAATGCTATCATTTTGCTTTGCAGTTAAGGTGTCATTGACTCAAGGCTCCTTCTTTTTCCTTGTTCGTAAAACCATTACCCGAAGGAAAGCCATTCGAAGCAGTATCATCATCGTGGTCCAGTAATGTCCCTCCTTTTTCGACACCAACAACTCCAAAAATGTGAAAGAAAACCTCCTACATTGTTAAAAAAAAAACAATAGGCTATGTTGTTGTGAAACTATTTCACACCATTCCTCGAATCACGTCGACGCCACAGAAATACAATACCCTCGACACACCTCGTCTTTGTCTCTGTCAGGGAGAGAGTTTTAAATATCCCCATCAAGCATGGATCCTAAAGTCCAGCGCTTTCTGCTCTGTCGTGGGAACTTGTAAAGCTACGTGTGAACGTATCTGTCTCACCTCTGGGCCTGTGTGCAGGAAATGGAAGAGTTGAAAGTGCGTTTTTGTGTGTAGGATCGGGGTGCCGGTGGAGGGTTTCAAAAAAGCAAAAAAGTTGTGGAATTCTCTCAGGAGATCATCCATCATATAGAGAGCAGGAGACCGGCTGAGGTTTTGCTTTATTTGCATTCATGAGGGAATTATAAATCACCAGAAGTGAGAACAAGTGTCAATCGTCTGAGCCGTCGCTTGAACACCAGCTGTGCTTTTCAGAAACATTTTGTAGTTTAGATTTTCTTAAGACAGACAGGAGGGTGAGTGTTTGTTTTCTGTTACTGATGGCAGATCAGGCTGATCAAAGTGACATCTTGTTGATCCGGTGTTGACTCACATGCCGTGTAATACATGAAGCAGAAATGTAAGCAATTTTCACACAGGCTGACACAGCCACTGTTGTGTTTGTACACATGGGAAAACACAGAGAAGAGTCAGGTGAATACCTGCCCCGAGGATGTTCAATTTCACATATCCGCTGAGACATTCCTTTAAAGTTTAATGCTGTTAGAGTTCGGTGAGAAAAGGTGTCGGTGGATGACAAACTTTCTCACGGTTCAACAGTTGCACTCAGAAGCTGGCAGGGAAGAAGTGACCGACAGTCCTGTTGTATCAAACTGGTGAATAAACAGAAAATTATTAATGGGATCAAATAACAGCTAATGGGACGACAGTGTTTATCTAACGCCTGTTCGATGTTTAATGGTGCAGAACAGTTGGCAACAGGTTGGAAAACTAAATAAAAATCGAAAGTATTACTTTAAATACATTTTTAGAAAGGTTAAGTATCGGCTATTTAATTTCTAACTAAATTAATTTGGAAATCCAATTAAATTAAATTGTTTTGTTTATAAAATGTCAAGAAATGTAAAAAAAAAAAAAAAAAAAAATAGAAAAAAACTCAGAAAAATGTATTAAATATTATATTATTAAATGTCAGCCCAAACCCCATGAGAAGCTAGAACTCAATTATTTTTGAGATTTAATGTTTGAAAAAGGACTTAAACAATAGATCATTAATCCTTTAATCAAAGCAATTGCCGAGTATTTTTCTGTCAATGATTGTGAACTGTTGTGATGTCTGAAAGCAGAGTTTCAGTCCTCAAGCGACGGCTCGTCAGTGTTTACTGAGCTTGTGTTCAGCCGTCGTTCCAACTGTGTCAAAGACGCGGTGATTTTGACTTTGAGGTCACATTGTGTGGTGTTTGCACAGACGGGAACAAAACGCCAACAACACTCTAACACAATCCAACACAGTTGGCACCGCAAACTACAGACTCACAAACTCGCAGAGGTGAATCATCACCTCCTTTGCCACAAAGACAGCATTTAGTGGGGGGTTGTTTTCGCGAATTGCATTGTATGATCCTGGTATAGCAGTGTGTAAAGTATAGCAGTGTGTAAAGTATAGCAGTGTGTAAATTATACCAGTGTGTAAATTATAGCAGTGTAAGTGTTTCGAGTTACATTCATGTTTCGTTACCTAAAATAGACACTGTATACCTTCACTGATGTCTTGCTTGATTTCCTGCTCCATTATAAACTGTCTGCTTACTGAGACAAGAAGTAAACGGGGAGAAGCAGCATCCAGTTTTTTGGGGTTTTTTTTTTGCAGGACACATCTGGAACAAACTTCCACCAAACTTGAGATCTCTCTGTTGTAGCAGATCTCTCAGACTTTTCTGACTGCCACTGCCTGTTATTAAACCTAACTCTTTTTCAGTCATGTTATCTTCTATCTTTTTTTTTTTATGATTTTTAAACTCATTCTTATATGTCTTTTTATGTCACCCTTCTTCAGTCCTGACTTCAGAAAAAAATGTGTGCAGTAGATCATTTTGAATTGCACCATGAATTACAGATGTTTGTTTATTTAAAAGATATTTTTTCAACTGGAGAAAGTATAAAACAGTAAAGGTACAAAATTCTACACACCCAACAATGGCCTAAGTGATGTTGTCTCGTTTAACGCTCGCCATCCATTACTGAAACCTCGTAGCTGATCCCATAGCTGGCTCACAAAACTGACTGACTCTCCTTTTGCATAACTGCACCTGTCGATATGGTCAGACAGGTTGTGATTTTCACCTTTACTATCAACCTTACGTGACAAACTGTGACTTTCATAAGTGTAATTCATTGCACAATTCAAACGGGACCAACAAAAATGATGTGTCTCTCGCCATCGACTACGCAATCTTTTCCCGAAAGAAGGTCCCGTGTGGCACAACAGGAGGGGCGGGACTTCAAATCAAAGCAAATCGATTTCATTTATAGAGCCCAAAATCACAATCACGTCGCCTCAGTGTGCTTTACAATCTGTACAGTGAGTGAGGAAAAACTTCCTGTACTGAAAAAAACAACCTCACCGAGCAGAATATTTAGAAGAAGCATGTAAAGCTGGGAACCTTCCACATACTTGTTACATGTGAATCTTTAATGCAGTTTTTCATGCTGTACAAACATTACTCATTTCATACAGTATATCAGAGCAGAGGGGCAGCTCCTGCAAGGCTGGGGTTTCATCCCGCTGTGGAACCAACTCTGTCTGCGGCTTACAGCCTGAAACATCTGTTGTAATTTCTGTCAAATTGAACTTTTATTACCTGGTCATTAAAGCCGCAGCAATGGCAAAACCAGATGGGTTCTTGCTGACCTTACAACTGCTTCTTTTTTATGGTGTTGGTGAAAATTGAACCAAAGGAAGCCGTGCGCTTTATAAAATTAAGGCAATCATTCCCACATTCCTGAGACATGGGGGGCACTGAGGAGGGCGCAGAGCGGTGCTGGGCAGCCATGGAGGGGGAGTATACATGTGGGCTTTTGTGTCTGTGTGCGTATGTATACAGTACATGCACCGCTTCATGGGTAGCCTACATTCCTGCGCTGAGTGGGAATGGATTGCATGTAATGGGTGTGCAATAATTTGGTTATATAAGACAAAATATGTGTTAAAAACAAAAAAACAGCGACAAGAATACAGATGCGTGTTCTTAGATTGCCTATTTGAATAAAATTAAAGAGTCTGATCAGTAAATATACTTGTTTAGTCAAACCTTTTGTGTCGATACCAGTCGCGCGTCCATATGCAAGTTGGAACAAAGTGTTAAACCCCCAAACGTTGATTATTTGGGTCTTTTTTCGATCTATCGTTGGACTGTTTTTCCAAACAGAAATCTGCAGTATGTTACAGTTGGAAAACAACCCCTTGGCGACCCTGCACATGCGTGTGTTCCTGATGGGCCTCCTTGCCTTACCGGTTAGAGGCCAGGGTCAGTTAAATAACACGCACAGCACATGACCAGCTCGGGTGAGAGCTGTCTCACTGGGAGGGAGGGTTGCTCCATCACTGGTCCCGGTGGGGAAGAACGGAGGGATGCTGGGTGTGTTTATTAGAGACAGAGGGAGAGAAAAATGCTTTGAGAGGAGTGGAGGGGTGATTTACCTTCTGTTCTCTCAATGAAACGTCTGCACTTGTACTGCACCTCGAAAAATCTGCTTTTGGATTTAGGTTTAATTTAGTTGCTAAAAAAAATGCATACCGGATTCAAACCTATGGCAGACTCTAAATAAAAGCAGAGCAAGGGTGTCGAGAAACATAACAAATACAGATGCTTCAATAAAAGTCACTGAATGGTTCGACAGATATGACAATGATGTGAATCATGCTGTGGCACGTCGCCAGATCTCATCCCAACTGATCACCTGAGAGAGAGTCTGGACCGACCTGTTTGACAGACTTGTTACACGTTTGTGCCACCATTGACGGCCCGACACATCACAAAGACACATTTTGTTGTGTTTTGTGGTTAGTTTTAGTTGCCAAGTCACTTTATTATCTTAAACAAAACACCCCTTAACTGTTTTGACCCTTATGAGCCGCTTCGTCAGATGGAGCCGCTGTGGAAACGCCCTTCCCTCTCTTCACCACTTGTTTACCAACTGTTTCTTCGCTTTTTTGTTTGCACAACCAAATTAATTAATTAATGCGTCCCAAGAGAATATGCAAATGAGCACTGGTTACCGCCATATTTTCACTGTAAGCTATTATGTCTCATGCTGCCATTTAAAACAGAAAATTCCCTCAGGCGGGGTCGGACAGAACATCTTCCAAACTAGTTCTTTTGCTAGCACTACCACTACCCTCCTTTGAGACACTTCTGTATCTCCCCGCCAGTTTGTCTTAAAACCACATTTTCCACAATGTTTTTCAACCAACCCAGCAAGAACAGCGGTTAAAGTCGCGGCCTTCTTTCAAGTAAGCAAACAAACTCATAAGTGGTCCATCACTGTAATCCCATCGGCCCAGAGCACACTTTTTCATACATAATGAAAATAAACAAATACTAAATAAAACAATCCTGTGCTTTGCACATAGTTGCATCAAGGTGGATTTCTTTCTTTGCTGATCACTTATTTAGTGACAATCCAGTTATTTTTAACAGTAAGACAGAATTCAAAGAATAAGATGGGAATCACGGGGGAATAAGTTGACAGATGTGGTCGGCTCCAGCAGATTCGTCTCAGACTTGGACAGATATAACTTCAGCTGGTTTTTAGCAGGGAGAGTTTCTAAAGGTGGAGGTGAATGCACGGGGCAGATGGAGGGTGCGTAGGCCTTGGCGAGCTAAAGTTTATGCTTTTGAGGGGTATAAATAGGGGGGCATCTAAACCCAGATGTGGTTATTATAGGGCTCTTGCTTCCTTTCACATGGCGTTAAGCCCTGCAAAGTATACTATTACATCCATGCTCTCCTCATGTTTATATTCTCGCTCCCTCCCTTTTTCCGAGTTCTCTCAGTATCCCTCAGCATGGGAAGGATAATGCCTACAAGACATTCACTTCAATGACGATGTTGGCATGCACAAAATATCCGTGCGTTTGCCCTCATTTCAAAAACATTCTTACGAAGCTGTTTACACGGCTGAAATGAATATTGCACTATTATTGTCTAAAGTCGACGTTGACGTTTCACAACGTTTAAAAGTATTTAAAAGTGTTTCTCCTCCCGTCCAAACGCTGCTTCTAAAAATCTGAATATTATTGCCATATTCTGCATGTCTTAATCAGAAAATGCTACATTTGATATGAGGCCTCGTTCAGATAATCCAAACGGAATCATGCCGTTTAACGACCCGTATCGAATTCAGAATCTTGTCACATCTGGAGAGATAGTGGAATATCAGTGTCCATATAAACGCATTGAAGCTACGCACGGCAAAACGTTTAAGCTTCAAACCCGAATCACCGAATCACCTCACATGAGCGTCTCCATCAGCTGAGTTACAGTTAAAGACGGATTCCTCTCTGACATTTTCTTCTCCGTGACAAAACAACCTTCGGCAGCGCTCTCCTGCATCCTGACAGGAGGAACCCCGATGACACACACCGTGACAGCGTGTCTCAGCGGATACCGCCAGCTGGCAAGAGGACAAGACAGAAAACCAACCGAGGCCATCAGAGGAAGAGAGAGACAATGGCAGCTTTTATTTCTCCACCGCACATTCCAGTGGAAGAAAAGAAGCTGGCCTGCCCGCCTGCTGTTTGAACCTGAGGCAGACTAGTTCATCGTGTCTGGGTCACGGTACTTCCCAGAGCCATTGTCATTTTGTACCTCAAATCATGACAGCATAGAGGATTTTTATTTTTTTTTCCAGTGTGTCTGCGCATTTGTAGAACATTTTTCCTTCAACAACACCATGACATACAAAATTCCCTTCATTCATGTCATCCTCAGCGACGGCTGTGAGTCAAGTACGTTACTGGCAAATTGTGAAATGTGTTGGTCTGAATAATGACGAAGCAGTCGGTGGCGATCATCACTGAAACCGTGCAAATCGAGCAAATTGTAAACTTTAAAAATGTTCAAACGTACGGCGGATTTCCGTGCGCATATTGTTGTTATTTAGCATTTTATTGCTTAAATTCAGGCCGAGTTTATGTTTTTGTGTTTCATGAATTCCCGAAATGTTTCACAGCCCGTGAGTTAACATACCAGAACACATATGTTCTCATAATGAAGTGATTTTAAGTAAACACATTAAATTAAAGAGATAATAAACTACGTGGTTAAGGACATTTTTTGTAAATATTGCAACAAAGAGAAACTGAAATAAAGCTTTAAATGCCTTGCTGAACAACGTGGGTTCATACATACCATGTGTAGCTACAGAGGAGTTATTTGCATCAGTATGTAGCACGTGTTATACACAAAATACAGCTCAAAAAGCTTCATTTCTTTACCGGCCATTTCAATATTCTGTACATTACTCTGTGATTCAGACAGCGAAATGTTGTTTTTCTACCTGTTAACTAGCAACAAGCTATTCTCATGCCCCCACATGTGTGTTCTGTCCGCCCACAAAGATAAAAATGTTTGCCTGGCGTAAAACAAACCGAACAAAAAGAGCAAACTGGAGTCTGTGGAGGTACTGAATTTTAAAATTGCTTTTCCTCAGCGAATGCTTACTAGCCTTACTTCCCTGACCTTCTCACCTTTATTATATGGTGCATTGTAACACCTCGCTGCTTCCTGCATCGGCCTCCCAATACACTATCTTTAAAACAGGGTTGAAATATCAACATTTTGTTTTTATATCCCTTCACGTTTAGAGACCAAGACTTCCTTTAATTCCTCATAATTGTCATCATTGGCTGCATCAGTCGGAGAGAGATATCACATTTTCCACTGACGGTGTCCTCCGCGCTGATGTTAGGCAGTATTTCGAGGGAAGGCCATGAATCATTTTCACGACAGGAAAGTGTCCTCTCTTCCTTATTGCTGTCTCTGTCTTCGGTCTGGCGGCTCACCTGTGCCAAATGCAACAGGCTGTGGCACATTCTTTGGGGGATTTTCGAAAGTGAGTATTGGCAGCAGGAGAATTAAAACCGAAATGTCACTCTTGATTTATCGTGTCATGGAAATAAAGTAGTGTATGACGGCATTTCTGCACATAATAACAACTGTAATTTCTACGGTTATCTCTATATATGGTGGAATTGTCCTTAAAATCCTGACTGATGTTTAATGGATATTCAAGATTGCACTCATACGCCTGTACGTCGATATCGTAGCGACCACAAATTCAGCTCCTCATCTATCTTTCTCCTTCTTTTTGTCCTTTTTGTCCTCACTTTACACTGCGCTGAAAAATAACACCTTTTTTCACCCAGGACACGTGTTGTTACCCGGCCTTTATTTCTGAAAGCCGTACCCTCGAGGATGTTCTTTTTCTTTTATTTGGGAAAGGTCAGCGATGCCGACACTGGCCCATGTAGAGTAGCATGAGTCTCCCCCAGGTGCCCTGACGTATCCATGTCTGCGGGTGTCAGCGAGGGCATCCTGTTGTCCTCGCTCAGGAGAACCTGTTTCCTCCCGAGTCACGGCTCCCGGCCCCCGACACACTCTTCCTCATGTTACAGAATACACACGGAGACAATGGCGCACACGTTGGGCACATATCAAGCTGGTACAAACACACACACACACACACATATACCCCTTATAAGAAACAAACAGAGGGCGAGACGCCTGCATTGTCTGTTTCAAGGGAACTTATGTGGAAACGGGGCAGGCCAGACTGTCGCGTATTGCTTTTCATCGGTTCAGCAGGTGTTGTTAAGACAACCACGTGACCTGTTTTGATAACCTTGAAGCATCTTTGACATTCACCACGTACACAACCGAGGAGCAGGTGATATGCTCGAGGGTTGAAAATGACAATTGAATTTAAAATGGGTTCGGTGGCTGATCGTTTATTCTGGAAATGTCACAAGGAACAAGAAACATGTTTTTAGATATTGTGGCACAGCATAGATATCTAGATGTAAGTCACTGGCCTTCAAAACTGAAAGAATCAAGATATGACTTAACAGAAATAACGACAGCTTCCCGACTGACTTTTTTGGAGCGATGAAAACAGCCCCGATGGAAGTTTCGTGCAACTGGGATCGATTTTACAGTTTATTTACAATACGCAGCTTTTTTCCAGATGTCTTTTTGCAGCTCTGTTTCGGTGTAAAAATAGATGATCGGCAGTCAAAAGATTATATTATTTCCATGTTATGTGACTTTATATTCATACATAGATGAGGGGAAACCCTGTGGTTGTTATTCCATCAGATCTACCAGACAAATTAAACTGCAGTTAGGATTTTTACAAACAAAACATGTGATCGGCTTCACGATATAGTGCACCGTTATCGATCAAACTACCCGGCGGCAAGCTGCATTTTCCAGTGAGCTTCACTCAATAGGAAGTTTATGCTTAGACTTTAGTTGTCCAAAGCATCATTACCTTCAAACTTTTTTTTATGTTTAAAACAATATGATGTCTGCAGTTGATCATTCTGAAAGTATTGAAGCTCTTAAAAAAGCAGATCTAGAGTCAGAATTTCACCCGAAGGCTGCACAGATATTAAAATCATTACAGATCTGCTGGTTTGTGTGACTGAATGTTGATCTTCATTCATTGATTTTCACGACTGAAGAAACTGAATAAACATCATCAAATTGTCATCACGGGACCACACAATTTCATACCGGACCCTAAGAAGCTACCGCCGCTTCAAACGAAGTTCTGAGGACCTTGTCAGCTCGTCTATTGAGTTAAACCAAAGGCGCAGCATGCAGTTTTTGGAGAAGATATTATAATCAGAAGAGAAAAATCTTCATTGACTGATTTTTCCTGTCTACACAAACTAAGCAAGCAAACTGTCGTCATGTTCATGGCCGAATAAACAAACTGACGTTAAATTTTATACTGTTTTACTTTGTTTGTATGTGGCGGACCCCGCCGCATTTCTAGCTTCAAACAGAATTCTGGGACCTTATTTTCCTCAGAGAACAGCTTGTTTATAGGGGGAAAAAAAGTCAACTACGGCACATAGTGCTCCTTTAAGATCGCCAGATTTAGTATCTGCGTGAAATCATACTCACTCTTGGATGCCTGCCTAAGTTTTTTTCCATTACGATCATATTCCTGAAAATGGTGAAACGTCATAATGTTACAGAGAGTGAGAAGGAAATTCCTGGGATCTGCAACAAAAGCTAATGGGGGTCTATTGTGGGCCGAAACCCATCCTCCCCTCCGAGTTTGGTGGAAATCCATTTACTAGCTTTGTTGTAATCCTGCTGAAAAAACCCTCCAAACAACCAACAAATGGACAAGTGGGGGGAAAGAGTAAGGTCATCATCCTACTTTGTGAGCAGAGGATTTTTTTTTTTTGCTTTCCTTCTTGCCATCAACTGAGGTATAGAGTGTTGTCTTTTAGTATCGTGTCCACATTTAAAATGACAGTAGAGTGACATCTGTATGCTTTAATGAATCAGTAGAATTAATGACAATCGACTGATATTTATACACTAACTTCACTTCACTGCATAATGTCTAACCTACTTTTTACTTTAAATAGGCCGCTTCGTAGTTTTGCTGAAGACTTTTGTGTTCTTTTACATAAATTCAGTAACTTTTCCAATAATTGAATCATGTTATTGCTGTTAATCTAGTCTTGGGGTTTAGCTTTGACAAAAGACCAATAAAAAAAAACAAAAAAAACAACGAGTAAATAAAAACACATTTTTGCATGAAGGTACCCCTGTGTGCTGTTTTTTTGGTTTCGGCTCGAGAGATGTCGCCTGCCAGGTAAATCACACACTAAAGAAATAGTATGAATGAAGTGAGAGGGGGATGGGAATAATGAATCCACACACACACACACACACACGCAGGCACGCACGCACGCACACACACGTACACACTCACACTCAATCTCAAACTGCAAGAGATAACACACCATCTTGATAAAGCTGTCAATAACCCTGCAGGTGTTTACCGCAGAGCGATAAGTCCTCCTATCTGCAGTGCATACAGAGAGTCCTGCAGCTTCACAAGGCTCGGACTGAATAGTTCGGGTGAGTCGCTGTGTAAACAAAAGCAAAGACGACGAAGAAGAAGAAGAAGAAGAAGAGCCCCTTGACCAAACAAAAGACTTAAAGCGCTGACAGAGGAAGAGGAGGACGAAGAATAAGAAGAAAATGAAGAAGAAGAAGAAGAAGAAGAAGCTGAGAGATGAAGCAGCTCTAAATGGTTGGGATATGGGAGGGCGCCCCACACACACCCCACACACACACACACACACACGTTCAGGCTGTGTGCACTGCGCGCACCTCTCTGGAGGAGGAGGAGGAGGAGGAGGAGGAGGAACCAGAGATCTTCGCTCATTTACTTAACATCACTTCCCCACCGCCGGGAAAGCAAACACGCTCCTGAAGCTGCAGAGGAGAAGTGAGATCGATGAGAGTGAGTGTCTGCAGAAAGCTGTCAGCCGTCTGTCGACCCGACCGACACACTTCTTCTTCTTCCTCCTCTCCTTCTCCTTCTCTTCTTCTTCTTCTTCTTCTTCTTCTCGGGATCTGTGAGTTCGCTCACTTTGTCGCTGATCTTTTTCTTTTTTGCCAGGACACTTGTGAAAAGTCTGCGCGGTCCTCCGGGGCATGGAGAGACAACCGCTCTGACCGACACTCGGATTTTCTTTGAATTGTTTTTTTTTTTTTTTTTTTTTTTCCTGCATA
>OMLP01034083.1:0-13346 GCA_900302685.1 Spondyliosoma cantharus
CGTTATCCTTGGGCTACTGGTTGCCACAGCGACGGCTCACTGTGCCCCCCCCCCTCCACATTCCCAAGTTCTGGTCCAAGTGGGTCGGAAAACGTCCCGCTTCTCTTGGCCTAGCACCATTTAGTGTCAGGTTTGAACTGGCTCCTCTGTTTGATCCTCAGCCCAGAGTCTTTGGGTTTTTGCTCTCAAAATGAGGAACTTTGGTTATAGAACATAAAAGGGAATGAGTGAAAAATGTTATTACTAACATTATATGGGAATTTATTTTTTGATTGAATTGTCTTTTGTGTTGTTCTTCTCAAATTTATGAACAGACTTAAATATTGATTTCCATTTTGCCATGTTTGAACAATGTATTCAACTGCAGTGTATGTCTGTGAGTATATAATAGTGAAAATCAGCATCAGTCATATTCTGTGCATGTATAAGCAGGGGGTAAGATAAAAGCAACTGACTGACCACTGATTTGTTTCTATATCTTTCTGTCTCCTCAGGATTTCTGGGTGGAATGACCCTGTCATGATGCCACAGCCTTGCCACACCATACGCCCAGGTGACCAAGGAGGGCGTGTCTGGCTATCAGCCAATCACAGATGGAGCCCCAATAGAGTTACTTCAGATTCCTGTTCAGATACATTTCCTCCAAAGAGCCTCCTGCATCACTGACACTTCGCCCCTCTGGTAAGTTATAGCATTCAGGACGACAATTTCGATTTCACTCATTTCAGACCATTCTCTACTTAGATGTCTAGTGTGTAGGATTTAGGTGCAGTAATTGAATAAAATATTCAGAGCATTCGTCTATAATGACTTGGATCTAAAAAAACATTGTGTTTATGTTACAAACATAGGTAATGCAGATAATGTGTACTGATCAATTGGTATGGCCAAGTTCCTTGCAACTTCCAGTGATTAAAACATACCAAAACATTTATTTATATTTTTTTCAATGTATTAAAGGTGTTTAACAAGCATGCATGTCAAAAGTTTCTTCAGTTTTCTTCCAGTAGCCCTTGTACAGAAATGTGCGCTTGTATTTCTGAGTTATAATATCTATCATTGCATTATCTTTTTTGACCAACAACTTATCTTTTTTATTTCTCCTCAGGTCGTTGCTCCCTTGCCCTCCTCCTTCACTCCTGTTTTCTCTGGAGTCCTTACTGTTTCCTGATTACCCGTCTTGGGATGTCGTTTCGTGGCAGCTGCCATGGAGATAGAAGGGTTCCACTAGTAGGCTATTCAAGACACAACCTCCAGATGTTGGGCCAGATGCAGGTCGTCCACACGGGCAGAATTAGACAAGGACGGGCACAGAGGTAAAATGCTGATCTTGGACATTGTTTTCAATTAGACAATCGGCAAAATAGGCTTAAGTCTGCCTTGAATTGTATTATGTAAAGTGGCTCATTAATGCAAGAGCTGTGTCCTCATAGAATTTTAGAGCTGAAAGGTCCTGAGTGGTGTTTATATGTTATACTCAATCAACTTTATCTATAAATATAAGTAGCTGTTTTTCCTTTTGCTTTCGTGGCAAGATATTTTGTCAGTGCAGAAAACACTGTTTATAGATCTGATTGATGTGATTCATGTCAGTGACAGTCAGTCAATACTCTGTGGAGAACTGTAAAAGCCAGGAAAACCTGCATATAGAATGAAATGAGTACATTTTTGCCAGATTTTATAGGAACCCAAAGAATTAAATGTATTATTAAATGTGCTCACATCATTTTTGATGGCTCAGTGCCCTTTTGTCATTTTCCATCACTCAGACCTACAGTCAACCATCATCTATTGCTTTATCAAACTCCATTCTGAGTAATAATACTGTATTATGTTCCTCTCAGGTGCTGTGCGGCTCAGCTTCCTGATTCACACTATCTGACAAAATCACAGCAGGAACTATAGGACTTCCTATTCCTGTGGAACATCTTGCTTTGGCACTTGTAAGGACCTACTTGACCCTGTTGCACAAAATTTAGTCAGGATTCTGATCCTCCACCGTAGAAACCATGCGACACATTCACGTGGAGTTAGCCCACAAAAAAGCTCCGTTAGAGCTTCCAGCCCAGGAGGGGGACTTGCCTCCACCTACAGCCCCAACACAGGGCCTAGACCCTGGGGTCAGACCTGGGGCACCCAGGCACTTTGGACAGGAGGAGTTACGTCTCCAAAAGGTCTACCAGCTCTCTATTTTCTCCCAGTTGGGGGGATTTTCTACCTCCACCGAATCCCACACTGATACCCAACAGAGGCCTGTCCGGTTGGGTGTGAAAAGGGGGCTAGAGGAACCCCAGCTGACTCATAAGCGCCCTCACCTGGGGGGCACCTCAGATAAAGAGGCGTTTGAGGGAGGGGTGCTATGTGGGCCGGCCCCTGCTCAAGGTGTTGGGATGGGGTTAGCGATGGGCCCAGCTGGGCCTGGTTCTGTATACTCTTGCACACAGATGGAGAACAGAGACTCTGAGGGGGGACTGTCACCCAGGTCTCCACCCCTCTCCCCAAGCCACAACCCCTCCCGACGCCCAACTCAGCACAATCATGACAGGCCCATTCCTGATGTGTTTGCTCCTCTCTCACCTAAATCTCCCCCAATGTGTGACCCACACAGTCATCTGTGTGACCAGGGCCATTCCATCGGAGGTTCGGCCAGGACTGAGGCACCTAATGGGGGCCACACACCCACCTACCCACTAGGTAGCCCCGGAAGTGAGAGTTTCAATAATGGCTCACCTGGAGGCCAGCCCAGCCCCTACTTATATGAGATGTCCACATATGAGATTCCCAACCCTACCAGTCCCACCAGCCCTCCAGGCCCTTTCTCGCCCCCACACCACACAGAGCTACAGGAACCAGGGGAGGCCACCGAATGGGAAGTCGGACTTGAATCCTCCCCACCTGAGCGAAGTGCCACCCAGACTGCTTCCTCCTCCTCTAATGGCCTGGCTTCCTGGGAGAAAACTCCCAGCACTAATGGCCACCGCCTCTCCTCTGGAGGCCACTGGCCAGCCAAAAAGAGACTGCTGTCCCCAAGCGATACAGGGGAGTCATGTTCAGATGATGAGGGACCCTCCACATCCAAGAGAAGCAGGCTGTCGTTGCTGGCTCCAGGACTTGGCCCAGCATCGTGTCGCAGCACTGATGCTAAAGCTGCCCCTTACTGGAACCACCTGCTGCCCTCTGCATGGGACCGGCCCAAGGTCAGCAAACTTCCATGCATACATAAACATCCATCATCCATCTCTCTTAGAAAATGACTTTGATTCATCAGCCTAATGTTCCAACAACTTTGCTCACTTAAAGCTAACATGAGCTGTTCTGCAACCTGGCTGTAATACCAAATAACTGAGTGCAAGAGTCTTAAATTTATAGATGTGACAGATAAATGTATTGCTGTATCTTGATGTCTTTATCTTAGCATCATGATTTTATAGTATATTGAGTTGCTACTACTACGAGAAAGAAGCTCAAGGCGATTTTATTGCAGCATACATAGTAACACAGCATGTGCACATTTGCATGCAAATACCATGCTTTTAGACCAGAAACATTGAGACCACCATATGTGAAGGCTCCTAAAACTTTGAATACAGAATAAGAAATAGCCGTTTCAAGTCAGTGGTTGATGGTAAGACATCTGCGAGCCTTGACAGTTGTGGAAAAGAGGCCTAGGTATAAATAAAGGGAAACTAAGAGAACAAGTAAAAAGTGAAAGAATGAAGTGATGGCCGGCTCATTATCACGCCACGCTGGAACAGGCTGAGTAGCTCCAGAATAAAGCCCATTGAGGGAGCATCCATTGTTCCCCCTACATGACTGTGCTGCGTCTCCCATACACATGCACACACAAACACACAGGCACGCACACACACATGTACATACATCCTGCTTGAAAAATGGTTCTGGAAGTGAATTGGCCATTTTTCAACATTGGGAGGCCAGAAAGAGCTTTATGTTTGCAGGTTGGTGGGATGGGGTGTGTGCTAATGGTGACAATAGGGTTCACTAGTTCATTAGTTAGGTTTCATACAGTGGTGGGAACACCGTGGCTAGAGGTGTTCAGTGTTGTGTGAGGGAAGTACAGGAAGAAACAGATTTAAGAAAGACTCAAGTATTGAAAAAAAGGGACAAAGAGGGCAGTGGATGGAGCAAGGCTAAGCTGTCACAGGAACCAGTATTTGAGTAAGTTAGAAAAAGATATTCGAAAATGCCATCTGTGGTTTTGATCGAGAGCGACGATGAGACGACAAGCTGACAAAGAGCTCCGTGCTCTGTAGAGAGCCAGTGTAGCCAAGATTTAGCTAATACCAGGAAGCTGACCATGAGTGGAAGGTTTGCTGCGGGCAAATGGCTAGCAGGTAGCATAGGTTTGGCCAGTGATGAGTCATCCGACAGCTGGGTGGCCTTTACGATGAACCGCAGCTTGGAAATGGGGAATGTTAGTGCAACGTCTAATAGTCAGCGCTCTGTAAGTAAGAGGACACCCGGAATACACAATTTCACATAGAAATTTCTCTCACGTGAATGCAGAAACACAAACACATGCCCGTTTATTCTTTGTTTGAATAGCTTTACTTTCTCTGTGTGTATTGAGAATCTCTCATTTGTGAATAGCTAGGTGCTGACATAAATCAGGGATATTAATAAAGAAAAACAAATAATAATTTCCTTTTTTTGTCCTGTTCAGACCGGCACAGACTGCACGAGATCAGGGAGACGGCTTAAAAGTGGGCTGCGGCTGAAGAGGTGAGTGCTATGTCATATTTCTGACAAGAGAAAAATATTCAAACAGAAAGTTAGCCTCAAAGTCTAAATTACATATTTTTGCATCTCTCTACTGTGGTGCTATTAATTGATTTAGATTGTTTCAGTGTGAATTGGACAATTGTCGAGATATTGGCTGTACATACGTCTGCCTTCTCTTGAATATAATGAAAATAAATGGCCCTCGGCTTGTTGCACTCAAAAATACTAATGTCTCTTACCATAAATCATGACCCGGTTACTCAAGATAATCTTCGAGCAATTTCATGTCAAAACAGTCTCTCTACCAAACTACAATCTGCAACCGTATCATGCACAGAAGGAAGCATCGACTAATGGACGAGAGGCTTGTGCTCATGACAGAGCAGGATGTAAACTTTAATTGTGTCCTCTTTGGCTGAGCTGTAATGTTAGCCAGCTTTCTTAGCTTAGTTAGCTAACCTCTTGTGCATGAGTAGATGCACGCTTCTTTCTGCACAGAGCATAGAGAGAAAACACATGTTGGTTATCTTGCTCAATTTGGTCATGATTTCTGGAAAGAGACATTGCTGTTGAGGTTTTTAGATGTATCTTTTGGCCCCTTTAGCGCCACAAGCCAAACATCTATTGGCAAATCAAACAAAAACAATCTGGATGAATAGATAGCACTACAAGTGAGTGGAAAAATGTTAATGTTGTGATGAACTGTCCCTTTAAACCAGCAACACAAGGAAAGACAGTGGGAGTTTGCATAGGTTAGATGTTATTCTAAATTAAAGGGTTTTGTGTCTGGACTTAAATACTGAGACACACTCAGAGACATGTGACATGTTGGTAAAGACCAAATTAGTGTGATGTTAACCACTAACCATGGATCTGTTTGTGTGTGTTTGCGGTCATATTTAGTCGGCAGCTGCGCAGCGGCAGACACACAGACACCGGCCGCTCCACGCGTTCCAGTTGGCCCTCATCATCCATCAGCAGATCGCTACTTGGCAACTTTGAGGTACGAATTGTAAACGTTTTTTTTAATAACTTCAGGAGACACAAGTGACTGCAGGTCAAAAATAGTGCTGTGTTGGGTTTACCATTTCAGGTGGAGCTAGGAGAGTTTTGGTTCTTCCTTGACAACATACTCTCGAGCCAATTTACGAGGCAGACCTATACACCCCAATACATCTCAGTCATGAATTCTTTTACAAAGATTATAATGTTCAGGTTTTGGTGACATTGTTGTAAATGTTTTGTATTTCAATTATATATTTATTATGAGGTTCTTGGTAAGTAGAGTGATGTTGTACTGGACATTATATTGACGGGTGTTCTTAACTACAGTATGATCTTAATGCTTAAACATATATATGAGTCACTATCTTTCTGACAGTGTCAACAGAATCATGTATGTTTACTGTCCATCTTTGTTTAGAAAACTTCATTTTAGTTATTGGTACATTTATGGATTGCCAAGAATTAGTCCAAATTGTGATTTCCTAATGTACAAGAAAATTCCATTAAAATAATAATTGTAAGTAAAGTTATATAGGAGTTACGGTATATAAAAAGTGCTTTTTAAAACATTTATTGAACAGGACTTTTAGGAAGATGGAATGTATTGTCACTAAATGAGGTAGAAAGGGTAACGTAATCAAGTGAGTTATTTCATGCTTTCAAAATCTACTCCCCTTGGCTCACATTGTTGTGGACCTGGAGATACATATTTTATTTCTGTTTAATGCTGCTGTGGTTTCAATTAAGATCAAAGAAGAGCAAAATGGATTTTTACATGGATTTCACAAAGTTGGGCGTTTCTCTGATTCTATGGCCAAACTTGACTCAGGGTGCAGCAGTAAACCATGTCCTTTATGAACCCTAAGTAGTATGAAGAGTTTCAAAGGCTTATGTTCATGACTGTATACCCTCTTCTCTCATTTGTTTCAGGAGTCTATACTGAAGGGTCGATTCTCCCCGTCAGGCCGGATCGAAGGCTTCACAGCTGAGATCGGTGCCAGCGGCTCCTATTGCCCGCAGCACGTCACCCTGCCTGTGCAGGTTACGTACTACGATATCTCAGAGCACAGCGCGCCCTCACCCTTCCTGGTCAGTGTGTGTGTGTGCGTGTGTGTGTGTGCGTGTGTGTGTGTGTGTGCGTGTGTCTGTCTGTCTGTCTGTCTGTCTGTCTCCATCTGTGTCTGTGTGTTTGTGTGTAGTTGTGTGCACATTCAGTTAAGCACAAACAATAAATCAAACAAAAAAACAGCACTGTTTATTTCTCGTGGCAGATGTTTTGTCTGATAGCAGGAAAAAAATACACTCATTGAAAGAAAAACAAATCAGATCAGAACAAGTACTCAAAACAATAATAAATATAGAATTGGCTTCAACTAAATTGATGTTGGCTTGCCTCCTCAGAACCAGATGCATGAAAAATGTGGCATGTTTTTCCTTTTAGGTATTAATGGCAAAGCCTTTTCCAACGTCTGTCCACGTCAGCACAGAATACAATACATTCACAATATGTATACTCAAATAATGATATATACAGTCACCTAGTCCTTAGTAAAGAAGGATCAGCATTAACATGTGAACAACTTTAGTCCAACTCATAAGTCTTGAACGGTGTCTGCTGTGGCTATTTGGAAACCAGCTGTTTTCAATTTCTTAGCTTAATGCCTCATGTTGACTTTGAATTGTTGTGTATAGACGTGGCGAGTGTTAGGCTTCTTATGATTCAGTTCTTTGAACTGTAAACAGACATTTAACATATTAGTGTGTAGTTGCCTTTGTAACTGCAGTTTGATGTAGTTATTTCACTACATCAAGTAGTGTAGTTCATCCACTTTCATTTTAGATTTTAGCGTTGTCTATTTGGTGTTTTTGATGTCTTTTTAATTGTAGATGCATAACTTAAACAGTCTTGCCAGTGAATACAACCAGAAATGAAAATTGCAAGTTTAACAATGTAAGTTTAATTTCAGCACATTTAAGCCACATCTTGACCCTGCTGTAGAAGTTCACAGCTATTGAAGTGTACCAAAGAGAAAGAGTTATTTCACCACTGCATTGAATGAGGACATTTAATCAGTGCCATGTCTCTTTCCCTCACAGGGGGTGATATCCCTTGAGCCTCTTGGAAAGAAAGGATACAGCATACCCAAAGCAGGGACCATTCAAGTGGTAGGTTAACCTTTAACCTCATCTCATTCTATACTCAGGGTTGAGAGACCAGGTTGCCTATGAAAAATTAAAAAGCTTTCAGAGGTATCTCATCTATACAATCATATATGTATCACATGATGACTTTGAATATGTTGATATCATGACACTGACACTGTAAGGGTTTTGTACTTTTCATGGAACTGGGGAAACCATGTTCAATAGATCTTTTGTCATTTGAATTAAAAGAATAGTCTCATTCATTTAAAACTACTGCAGTTTTATTTGTGCTGTTTTAGATGCTGACTTTTGTCTGACTTCTGTTCTCAGACCTTATTTAATCCCAACAAAACTGTGGTGAAGATGTTCCTGGTGACCTACAACTTCGGCGACATGCCCGTCAATCACATGACCTTCCTGCGCCACCGTATCTTCCTGGTGCCTGTGGAGGAGGGGGTTGAAGGGAAAAGCGAGGTGTCTCCAGGGGGCGGAGCTCTCGACAGGAAGAAGATTCTCTGCTACCTGATACATCTCAGGTGCGACTGAGCTCTCAGCTGTCTGCGTTACTTACTACACCTGATGTTTTGACAGAAATTGTCTCTATATTTTGTGTTATCAGTCAACATTTCGTCTGGAAAAGTATAATAAAGTAATGATAGCAAATTTAAAATACTTATTTGAAATATCCCTAATCTGCACAAGCATTAACACAGAGAAACTACAGCATCAGGGTTGGGGTTAAGAATAATTTTCTATCTACTGAACTGTACCCACTAACTGGATGTAAACATTATTGCCCATTAGTGACGTCCTCCTCGGTTAGCTGTAACGTTAGCTTGCTTAGTTATCTCAGTGTGCACTTCTTCTATGCAGTGATTTGGTTTGTGGTTGTTGTTCAGTAGAAAGAAAGTACATCCCACATGAAAGTGCTCACATAATAATATAATAACAGTGATATGATTTCAGGAAAGAGACATTGCTATTGAGTTTTTCAAATGTATTTTTTTGGCACTTTGAACGTTATGATGAGTGCGATCTAGTTCCATTCCTTTCTGAGAGAAGGCAGACAACTCTATGACCGATATCTCCAAAGGTCAGGAACTCAGAAAAACAGAAAAACAATCTAGGCAGATAAATAGCACTACATGTAAGAGGAAAACTACGTACATTAGATTTGAGATCTTTCCCTTTTAAGTGAGAAAAAAGTGTTTTGCTAAAACCTTTTTTTTTTCTTGCTTTCTCAGATTCCAGAGCTCCAAATCTGGGAAGATCTACTTGCACAATGATATCCGGCTGCTATTCTCCCGCAAATCCATCGAAGTGGACACAGGGATCCCTTATGAGCTGAAATCTTTCACCGAGGTGCCAAGAAACCCCAAATACTCACCCCGTGTGTGACCCCCAGCTTGACCCTCTGACCCTCCCCGACGCCAACGCAGCCCCTCTTGTGCTTCCTAAAGAAGGAGGGAGGGAAACAGACAGACTGCTAGAATGATGGACACAAAACTTGATAAGACTTGATGAGACACGCCACATGCACACAAGACACAGGTGCACATACGATACAGTGTCGGTGTTAGTAAAAGCCCGGCTTTTTATGCATTTATTCAAAGTCAAAATAGTTTGGTGATGGGAAACTGAACCAAATATGGCATTCCTTCTATCTTTTATTCTCTGAAATATTAGAATTGTTAGCAAAGGAGCAGCCCATCCCATATGCAGTCAAAAGCAGGACTTTTACAACACCTTCCACTGTACAAACACTGACACGTACACAGCACACACCCAACATGTCACAGCTGAAACACTTCTGGTGGAGACTGAGTTCAGTGTTAACATGCATGCCTTGTGACTTAAACAACTGAATTTTCCTCTAGTGCCGTATCACACTGTCCTTCATTCTGCCTGCAGCTCCAGCCACCTCGTCGGACCAATCATTTCCACAAGTTTAAATTTGACAAGAGGCTACAAAACAATAAGCACATGCCTTGATTGTCGGGAGAATAAAGTAATTACCCTCCCTTCACACTTTTCACACACTCACACACTTTCTGACCAGCGGAGGAGTAAAGACACAAATGCTTGAGAAAGCAAAGGCTGAAGCAGAATCGGCCATCTTGATCTCAGATGTCTCATCATTAAAAGAAATGCAGACATGATTTGACCAAACTCAGGACATCTGTTGAATAATACATCTCTCTTCCTACCATTTCACCTACCACGGTATGGACCACTGTGTACACTTCAATCCAGGAGGGTCATACCATGTAGTGAAAAACAGGGGAATCCAGTTCATGTTATGTAGCCAGACTGAGGGACACTGTGCCGTATCTTTTTTCATTTTTAGTTTTTTTAAGATTCTGTTCAAAACAGTCAGATGTTGGAGCAGCAAATGGAGAGAAAAAAAAAAACAACAAGCTGTAGTATTTTTAATTTATGTTTTTTCGCAAATGTCTTAATAAGCAATATGCTGCACAAAGTAGAGTGTGTTTTTCAGCCGGACGAGCTTTCTCTCTGGAGCGGGGAACAGAGAAAGCGGAGAATTAAGAGTGGGAGGAAATGGGAGGAGGGAGGAGGGAGGAGGGAGGGATGATGAGGGAGGGAAGGGTGGTGGGGTATTTAATATGGGGATAAAGTCTATGTATATTTAAAAGAATAAACTCTGCGACTGGCGAGTAGCACCTGTGTTTGTTGTCATTTTTGATTGACAGCGGTTGTGGTAATCCTACTTTTTACCTCATCATTTGCTGCTACTACCCCGTGACTTTCCACCCAATTCAGTGGTTATCAGCCAGATGTGATTATTCTGAATTAAATACAAATTTTTCATCAGCGTCAATATATAATGTTTCAACTAATAGTACAAACACTCACTCAGTGGGCTGCACAAGTCACACCCATTGAACTTACCACGACAAGTAAACTGAACTTCACATGCAGAATTAGTGGAGTTGCCCTTTTAAACACATTTTCTCAACACTATGTTACAAAAAATTCAATATAGCGGTTTATATTTAAATCAAACACTTTTCATGTGTCAACGGGCCATTCTATTTGAGACATACCAGAAATGATCAATAACACAACATGGAGTAAAGGAAGCAGCTGACAGAAAAGAAAGCCTGAGGACTGAGATTCAATTTGATTTCTATCTTGCAGATGTTCACAAATCTGCCTGAGAGGAACCTTTTAAGACAGAAAGCACTTCCTTCCCCAACTTCTGCTGCACCACTGCAACTACTGACAGGCTGAGTCACAGACAGACAGACTTCGGTTGTTCTGGGCAAGTCTGCAAATATTGACATCAAACTGTGTTAATGTCAAGCACCGTGTTGCTGAAAAGAGGAGTCATCCTCTGTAAATATTCCCCAGCTAAAAATATGGAGGAACATCTATATTTAAATCTGACCAACAAAACAGCCAGTCATTCCTGCAATACTCAGTTGATAATGTCAGGAGACTTTGCTTATACAAGATTAAAATATGAACAAAAAATAGTGTGCGGACAAAATTGCATAAACGAAGAAAACCCAAAGCAACTGCAAATACTGCTGCAATGAGACTTATATTAGTTTGCTTGTCCTCTGTTCACAACACATGTTCAATACGTCATTGCTTGTTACTTGTGTATTTTGTGACTGATAGACATTCAGCTTGCTTGCAGGGCTCTGTTAGGTGTCATGTGTTGCTTTATAGGCCACTTTTAAAACCTCACCATGCTGCTAAGTGACATTTAACGTCACTAAGTAGAAGTGTTTGTAATTTAAGAACAACCAAGAACCGAAGGAACCCATCTTTTTAGAGGGAGGATAAAAGATAAACATAAACAAACCCATCCACCTCTCAGATCTACCAACCCACACAAACTCACTGTTATTCATTTACACACCAGTGCTACCCCCAAGTTGTGCTTCTGCAGCGGCTGCAAGAGCTCAGATGAGCGTGACTAACACTGTGGGCTTTAACCAGAGAGGAGGGGTCTGGATAAAACCAGCAATCCCTGAGAGACCTGTGTTTACAGGAGAGCCTGAACAGGAAATAAGTTTAGGAGTAGACATTTTAATCATGCTTTTCCTCTTCCATCTCATTTCTCTCATCAGATATTGTCACCGTTCGTCTTCGATTACCATTTCAGTAGTGATTTGTTGCCACTGCTGCTACTCAATTTTGTGGAAGCTACACTTCCCAAACACTAATCCCAAATGCTGACTTGGCTCTAAGGATTGTCTCAAAGCATTTTCTGACCCCTGGTGGTGGGAAGTAGTATTGCGGCCACACAATGAGGCCTGCACCTGGGCAGAAGGCTAAAACAGGATGCAGCTGAGGCCCATGAAGTATGTGTAGGTTTTCAAAGAGGTGCAGTCGATATATCCCAGACCAAACCAGAGGAAGCATTCAATAATTTGCAATTTTATGCATGTGCAGTCTGGCTTCAGACGATTTAGTCTCTTTGGAGCTCTGATAGTCATCTCATGTTGCTGTGAACACTGACATATCAAGGTGCCGATTGCCTGATATCCCTGACAGCTCACAAGCATTCACCTTAATTGGACCAACCTTTGCGCCAGTTCTTCTAACTTAAACGTCATTCTATTGTATGCCATTACACCGGTGGAGGATGGTCTTGATCCATTAATTTCTGGATCATTAACCCAGTATTACATTGCATCACTCTGGCGTAATGGCTCTGCAGTGTCTGTCAGCTTTTCTCTTTCAGTCTGGTGGTTTACGACTCCTTTCAAAATACATTTGACACACACAGTCACACAGATCTCTAGCATTTGATCCTTGAAATAAAATAATATTACAATGCCAATGTCAGTACCCTAAATTGTAATTCTGAAGAGATCTTTGCAGTGAGAACTAAGGAACATACTGCTATCACTCAGTCCTTTAAATTTATATAAAAACACAAATTAATTAATTAAAATACTTCAATACTGAAATGCATCACCAATATAATATTATTATATATTGTTATAATTGTTCAAATCTGAGAATAGTGGACACAGTGGAGAACCATTTTCCATCTTGAAAATACAGTATTTTAGGTGTTATTTAGAGATATTCAGTTATTCTGTCATCTCCTCAGTTATGATGAGGTGGTTAAGAAAACAAAGACAGTCTTTTCTTTTATAAGCACATGGAAAAATAAGAGAGTGTCTGTACCTTTTTTTTTTACTTTACTGAGGTGGATATGTGTCACTTATGTCATTTGTAGGTGACATTTATTTTATAGTCTTTTCTTCATTATTGTTCTTATGGCGCTCATTGTGCACTCAGTTTTAACAGCTGGTGTACACTTAGTAATAGTGTAATAATAATAACATAATAATATTAACTAAATATTAACTAGAGCTATAATAACAACAATAATTGTAGTTCATCTTTAATGAAGTGCTTTAATGAAAAAGATTCATCATATTGAAATATTTTAATCATGTTACAAAAGT
>OMLP01034090.1:0-13094 GCA_900302685.1 Spondyliosoma cantharus
AGCTTTATTGAAAAAGCTGTCGATTTTTGCGCATTTGGCTGCATCTGTCTCCAGTGCTTTTCTCTTTTTAATTCTCGCTTTTTCTGTGCCACCCTTGCACTTTTTATTTTCCATTTTGCAAACACCTTTGCACTTCTGGGGCTGGAGCCAGGCTACAAACACCACTGACAGTGTGCGGTGTGCACGGACGTGTCACGTCAGGCTGCGTCTGCAAGAAAAAAAAAAAAAAAAAAAAAAGCTGCCAGTGGAGATGGCCTAGGGAGAGCGGTAACAGCACACACGTAATACCCACTCAGTGCCATGACTGAACAAAATAAATAACTAAATAAATGAATTAAAATAATGATTGAACACTGGCCTTCGCGGCCCAAAAGTCAGACCGGCCCACCGGGAATTGTCCCGGTCCTCCCGATTAGCCACTCCGGGCCTGGTCCCATCACCCTCCAAAAAGTTTGTCTCCATGAGTATATATACAGAATACAGGCGTAAAAAAGCAGGATTTAGAGAATTATAATGAAAGACCAGGTGTTTGCAATCTTACACACTTAGCTTATGTAAAAATGAAGGACAAGGACAGCATTACCTTTAAAATATTCAATATTGCTACACAAATCTTCATCAACAAGCTGCCCTTCTTCAGCATGTATAGGGATAGGATCCTTCTCCCAAGTGATGCTTATTGGATACACCTACTGGATAAACTCTGATTACAAATGGGAGGAATGAGGAGGTTTCATTTGTTTGTTTCTTCACATCTATGTTGCGTTGGGGTTTTTCATGTCATATGACATTATGTGATTGGAAAGGATGTGGCTCCCCCTATTGGTCTGTAACAGTTGTGCTTGGTTGCAGCTACCTATAATGAACTTACTTGTGTTTATTGATCGTGAAATGTACATTGCCCAAAGTATCCTTATGAACATATTAATGGGAGTGTTGCACTTGTCTCTCTTTTTTGATTATTCACAACATTAAGAATTCAGCACCCAGTATTAAAATCTATAACTGTGTGACTTGACCATGTTATGCCCTTTTATTTTTACACTTAATCTCACGTTAGTTTACAGTCAAAGAGAAGATACAATTAATTGGAGAAGGAGTGATATCGAAACAAATATAAATGTTTGGTGGCTTTTTTCTATGAAAACAAGCCTTCCAATGACTTGTAAATTACTTGAAAAATTGTTTGAAAGTCAGTTTCTTTTTTTATAATATTGCTTAAGAGGGATTTACTAAATGATCATAAAGAAAATAAAACAACTTGCCTGAAACTTATAAACAATACAGCTGTTGGCCTTATAATTTGAATCAAAAATGAGTATTAATCTTAACTTAGTTAAAATATTACTTAGTGCTTCAGCCCTGCCACATTTAACTCAGCTGTGCATTTGGCAACAACAGTATGGAAAAAGAACACACACTCACACACACACACACACACACAGCAGAGAGGATTTGATGGAAAAGATCAAAACATAAAGCCAGGTTACTCCAGTTTATTGTAAGTGTCTGACATCTTGGATTTTAGGGTTTCAATACTACTCAGACTGCTTGCATGTTCTACTCAACTTTATTCTCATTATACATGACACTTTGAAGGAGAGTAAATGACAACAAAAAGTTTTTATACATCCCCTATGTTTTTTTTTTGTAAATCTTAAGATAACTATTTTTTTAGTTAGTTAGTTAGTTAGTTAGTTAGTTAGTTAGTTTAGTTATTTTTTAATAATTATGAGTTTATTTTAGATGAGGCAACAACATTGATTTTTCAGTTGTATATAAAACGAATCATTTGACAGGTTTGTGGAAAGACCTCACAAGCCTGTGCTTTATATGACTGGGTAAACATAACATGGGAATTTATTTGCTTATCTGCTGCACCACTTGAAAGTCACTGTGTGGAGCAGGGCCCAGATCAAACTCACACCATACTATTCTACTCTGTGTCCAGTAGATGGCGTACTAATACATGAATATGAGAATATTATTCTTACGCATGTGAATCTTTTTAAGACTTTGTGAAGCTCTTCAAACTGAAGACTTACAGATTTGGGGATTTAATTTGAAGAATATTATGAAGTTCAAAACAACAATATGTGTTCAAATTAAAATGTCTGTAATTCTTTATCAAATAATTTGGGGGTAAAATGCGTGTTTAACTTTAGTTGACGTGAGAGGGCCTCACTGTCCTTCATAATTGGAACACTTAGCAAACTTTGGATGTTTGGAGGTAACGAAAAGATTTCCTTTATAGTGCAGGGGCCATGAACTAGTGTCACACACACATTATATGCCTCCTATTCCAATGCTGTGACTCTGTAAGATGTGGGACATCCTACTGTGTAGAGTTGAGACATTATGTTACTTTAAATGTATGGTTTGACTGTGTCCATGTACCAATTTTCTTCTCTGATGTCAGACTTGTGTTTTAAAAAACATGCTATAAGCTAAAATAAAGTTACCTTGAACTGAAATAATTTTTATTTTTCTAGTCATTCACCAGATGTACAAGTTTTCCGACACATTAATTCATTTAAGATACAACATGACACGATACAATATGACCTGACATGACAGGACAGGACAGGACAGGACAGGACACGACACGATATGATATGATACAATATGAAATAATTTATTAATCCCCCAGGGAAGAAACTGAGTGTCACCATACATATACGAGACAATAAATAGGACAATAGCAAAAAAATATATACACATCTCTTGGCTCTACAAAATAAGGGGAGAGCACAGTACCACAAATAATACTTACATAGTCAACATATTCATGGCTAGCAACATTCCACAGCACTTAGATTGATCATAGTCCAAGTCATGGACATCATGTCATCATCAACATATCAATTAACAGTGACAGTTTGCGGCAATGTTCATTAAAACACTTCACTGCAGCAGGTACAAAAGACTTCCTGAATCTCCCAGAAGAGCAGTTCACTAAAAACACTGTACTGTACTGTATATGTGGCTTTATAATTAATTTATTCATCTTCCATCATCACAATTAAAAAAAGAAATGCCAAAGAAACGTTCCAATCCATCTTGAATTTGGCTTCTAGGAAATGTTTTTATTGTGAATACAAAATCAACATTTTCATACGTTTTTTTTGTTCAGGTTAGCCACATATTAGTTTCCAGTTGGTTGGAACACGCTGCGACATCCCTAGATTTGTAAATTTCTATACAAGCGTCCCTTTTGTCTCGTAAGATTTATTATTATTTTTTTTACGTCACATGACTGAATCGTGTCCTGACGTCACCACCCCTCACGGAAGTCGGCGATAGAGATGGTGGCGGCCTCGTCAGCCCAGCAACAGGAAGAGAATGTTTGCTTCCAGAGAAAGGATAATAACACCTGTTTGTAAGCGTTTATAACAGACTACACCAGCGGAAAGTTTCTTCTGTTGAGCCTGCGGGGATTTAGAGAGAGCATACCTTCATCTGGAGCCGGCCTCTGTGAGCCTGAAGCAGGGCGCTGGAGAAAATGTCCCTGTTCCAGTCGGCACTGGATTTCCTAGCCGGGCCCGGCTCGTCCGGGGCGGCCAGCCGGGACCAGAATGATTTCGTCGGACAGGTCGTTGAGCTCGGTGACATGAAACTAAGGATCAAGAGGGTCATCGCGGAAGGTGAGATGGTGCACCGCCACGACAAATGTTGACACCGTCTTGCGCGGCTAGGCATGCTAGCTTAGCTGAGCTGAGCTGGCTAACAGGCTAGCTGAGTGACATAGCTCACTTGTACTGATAGTGAATGACAATAGCGATTGCACCTGCAGAGCTATGAGTCACCAAGTAAACACCAGTTGATAATTTGGTTTCGTGTGTCTCTAACAAGCATTAGATTAGACTAGATTATGGCATGTCTGTATGAAACATAGAGAACTTTGCCTTTCAGCTTGCCAACAAGTCACAGCGAGATACATGAATGTACTCAGCTGCATTTTTCTTGTCCACCTCCTAACACATAGTTAGCTAGCTAGCTACATGCCTTCAAACCTTATCAGCTGCCTTGGCAGAAAGATGTGGTTGACTCAAGAGGGAGATCGTTAAAGAAGGATGAGGAAGGCATGGCGTGATGGGATGAAAATGTCAGTAACGGCAAATGTTACCCAGCCTTTTATCTAACAGGGAAGGTAAAGGAGTCCTCTATAATGTTTATTATACAAACAGCCAAACCAAAGCATCTGTAGGGCTTTGTTGGATCCACTCTTGTGACAGATGGTCGAGTGCCAGCACTTTCAAACTAGGGCTGTAAAAGAAGAACAGAGTGACAAGAAAAGGTCAGTTGCATTGATGAACCTGGTTTTTAAATAGCTAAATTGGTCCTTGGAAGGTCAGCATCGGGAAAGTTATGTTTTTGTTGACATGGCACCTCAAAAGTTTGACAGGTTTTACAATTTATCGCCATCTCATACAGAACAGGATTTCCATTATCACGATCGTTTATGTAATGTCTTCTTTAGCAAGCTGGAGATATAGTGTGGTATATATTGTACAAGACCTAAGATCATAGTTACCATAATTTGGCAGGGTCTCTCCTGCACAATTCTATGGCAACAGTATTTCAGCAAATTAAGTTTGTAATAAAGTGTTTGAGTTTTAATCTAAAAATAGCAGCCTGTATTTGTTTGCATGCTACAAAACAACTGTGTCTGGTTACAAGATGTGTGAACTCAAAGCTCAGGTTTCTTCTCTGTGGCTTTGACCAGGGATTCTTGTCTTTTTTCGCAGAGCACCGAGACATTTCTTTCTACGCTGCCCTACATGAATAGTTACTCGCAAAGTGGCTTTCAGGGCAGACAGACAGCAGACTAACCCTAACCCTAAATTTGGACCTTAATTTGGACCTTAATTTGGACTTCAGTCTCAAATCAATTGAACAACAGGTGGTTAAATCTGGAGTTTAATTAAATAATTAATTAAGTCTTTAAAAGGCCAGAAAATAGTCTAAAATACTCATCACATCACATAATTCAACTGATTCTATTAAACAGAGAAATGTACACAATTGAGCACAAGTTAATGGTTTAATTTTCACTTAATGAATTACTTATAGTTAACTAATTATAAAATTATTATTTGCAATCACACTTTACTCTCAACTTATTGTTAGAGCACTAAGTCAGCTCAGATCAGCAGTATATCAACAGTCCTTGTGACAGTGCATCTTCAGCCACGATGGCTTGTTAAAGAGAAGTTAAACCTTAGACTCAAACCAAAGCAGATGGTTAAGGTCAAGATCATTTCACACTTTGCTCTTTTCAAACATCCTGCTGTTTGAAAAAGTGTCTTTGTTGTGTTTCCTCACCAAGATCTTTCACGAGACTCGGAGAATACAATGGAAGGCTGTAACCAGATGGTTCTATTTTGTTAGGGCCATGACTAGTTTGTCTGTCTGCTATATCAGCCACTTGGGCAGATATTCAACGATCATTCAAGCTTTTTCTTTCACTTCAAAGAATCTATTTGGATACAAGGAAACCTGGCCTTTCCTTTCTTTTGGCTTCGATGCTCTGGTCTGAGCAGGTGAAACAGTAGACAAGGGACGCCTCTTTATTCAGAGCGAGGGTGGATGAGCTGTGCTTTATTCCTTATGTATTCCTGTAATTATTTAGCACATGCACAAAGATTTTACCCTATCAGGTTTATCGAAGGTTGAGTGTAATGGAGGAGAATCTTTAGCCTGATTTTTAAAATATTTTTCCTGGAATGGATAGGATCGGAGCAAAGGAAATGGAGCCTTTCGAGTCACAGTCCTTCCCTTTGCCAACACAAAACAGAGGAAGACATGTGATCCCCACAGGGAAGGGTGTGCAGTCTTAAAGTAAAGTCAGTGCTGTGATAAAAGTTGCTTTAAAGGATGGACTTGTTTGATAGCTGGCTACACTCTGTGCTCAGTGTTTGTATGGAGGGAAAGTATGTGTCAAGTGCAAGGTATGGGCTCAAATTGCAAAATAAGATGTGTTGTTATTTCATGCTAAAAGTTCGAGGTTGTGTGACCATCAGGTTGCTGTTTTGAATCCTTAATAAGGTTAAAAATTCAGGACTGGCAAAGTAAAAGCCTCTAAACACGCCTGGGCAGTCTGCCTTTTGTAAATAAAGCTTCAAAGATCAGAATCTTGAGTGCCCTCATTCAGGTTTTCACAGAGCAAAGTTAGGCTGGTAGTTGATTTACTCATCACTATGGTAACCTCCCGAGGGCCTCGTTTGGACTGTGACTTGTTGAATACATTTTTGTGAGCACAGACACACACAGTTGGTGAAAAATTTAAGAAACCAACAGTTTTGTCCACTTGCCACATTGGTGATTAAATCTCATAAATGAATTGGTTTGTGCAGTGTTGAAACTGTTAATGAACTAGACTGCGACCAATGGCCCATTTTAAGCTCTGGTCTCAGCAGCACAGCTTTGTTAAGTTGTAATTAAAGTAGTATGGTGCTGTCTATACAGTACGTACTGTACATCCAGATGGGAATAGTCTGTCCCTGCTTTTTCAGTGAAAGACTGGAGAATGTCTTAGCAGGCAACACTGATTATTCATCCTCCCTTATAGCTGTCTAATTATTACTGCAGCATTGCACACATTATCACCAGTTCAGGTTTCAGTCACACCTTCAGTGAAAAGATGTATATTCAGTGGGGGATTAGCGGTGGTCCAAAGATTAGAAAAGGGAGCTTGTGACAGAAAGTTTGTTTGTGTTGTGTTGTGTTGTTTAAGGAACTTAAGCCCCAACTTCTCTGACGTGGCTGCTTAGTGGCCAGCAGATAACACTGTGGTTATGATTCAAAGCTTTGGAGTTTAAGTGTTTATGTATATGTGTGAGGCGGGCCGTTGCTGGAGGTTTCAATGCTCCCTAAAGTCAGTATGGAAATGTATGGCCGTGCGTATGGTGTGCTGCTGGCATTTCCAGCGTCCACCTGTGTAACACCGACTACTAGTCCAAAGAACTCAGACATAGAAATGTGACATTAATTCAAGACAATTACTACTCTGTATTAAAAAACATCACACTCAATTAACATCTGAGACTGATTATTATATATCTTTTGAAGAGCTTAAGAATGCAATAAACTTTTCAATGAAATAACATCCTGGTTGGTTTCTCTCTGTTTTCTCAGGTGGATTTGCCTTTGTGTATGAAGCCCAGGACATGAGCAGCGGTAAAGACTATGCCCTCAAGGTAAGATGAAGGTGTACCCGCTGAGAAAATTAAACCTGTTCCTGCTTGTCACCCGTTGAACAACACTTACTGTACATGCTGTACCAAATACTACTGCATATTCATTCAGTCACTCACTCATGTGTTAGTAGACGTGGCAGTGTCTCTAAATCATACACCTAATCAGGAACATTAGCTTTGTCTGTATTGACTCTGCATTCTACATACTGTCCTGAAAATATTACATGTTATTGGTAAATACAGATCAGAAGGTAGTATGCAGTATGCGCTGTGCTACTAGATATGACTGGACATCCAAGTAAATGCTAACACATTCATTTTGTTTATTTCATGTATTTATTTATTAACGAGGGACGACGCAGATTTGATTTTACACATCAATGCTAATGTGCCAGAGTTGGCTAATAAGGTAATTTTCATCCATCCCTGGGCAGATTATAACAAATTGGCACCTAATGTCATCACTACGGTGCTTCATCAGAACTGTAATACCTTACATTAAAAAGTATATACCGGAATATAAAGCCAGTAAGAGTGTATAAATATATGTATGTATAAAAGGGAGACCCTTTGCTGACATTCATTGAGCAGGTTGTTTCTCACAGACTGACAAGGCTCAAACAAATATGGCACAGTTCTGCTTATGTAGGGACCATCTGCTCCATACTTTATTATTCTGTCCATGTTGTAAGCGTGCTACTGAATCGGGTTACAGGGTTGTGTGTTGTTTTGTGTTAAACTTCAGCAATTAACTGTCTGATATATCTCATAACACTCATATGAAATGCTAAATTCACAAGGGAAAAGCATGCTGCTACACAATGGCTGTATCGATGAAATGGAAATGATTGGGGAAAAGCATTAATTTGGTAATATTTGGATTTCACTGGCCTGGAAATATCCGTTTTATTGTTCACTCTGGGTGAAGCAGGAGCAGTTAATATGCTAATCTCTTTACAGCAAATACTGTATAGAGTGTTTAATGATGGGATGCGTTTGATCATTTTGATTTATGTTTAGTGACAAGATGGCAACAAACCAATGGTCTATGTGCTTTTGTTACAGAGGCTGCTGTCACATGAGGAAGAGAAGAGCAAGGAAATCATACAGGAAGTCTGCTTCATGGTATCTTTTATCATTTCCAGACCCTCATGAAAAGCCACTTTTTTTCGTGTCTTTATAATAATCAGTGAAACGCATTTCTGTTTTTGCACATAGCAGAGGTTAACATATGACACAGGCAAGTTGAAATCTCAAATCTCATGACTTCACACGATTTTGGAAAGCACCACCATTATAGTACACTGTCATTCCTGGATCGTTTGTAGTGTATTGGCATCACCACGCAAGCTAGTATATATTTACAGTGCTTAAACCTATAATAGCATTGTGGTTTCACAAACACAGGCTTCGTTTTTGTGTTTTTCTGTCCTTGAAAGCTTGTCTAATTTATCTTTTCTAAAGCACTCCAGTGCAATGAGCAGGACAGAATAATTTTGAGGGGATTTTATTCACAAACGTGTTATTCAGCGGCTGCAGAAAAGGAATACAATTCAAGCTCTGAGGCATCTATTCTTTTTCAATAGCTGTTTATTTTCCTCCATGTATTGTTATGTGCATTTTGAAGAATCATTTGAAAAATACGATGGAAAAACATCCTACTTTCGTAAACAAAAGGTTTTTATGCTCATTTGTGTTGGCTTTTACCTTTTCCAAATCATTTCTAACATACCAAACATTTAACTCTCATGACTGAGCAGCTGTTTCCAGTCAGAGAAAGGATAAAACGCTGCTGTGTGCGCTGTTGGTGTTTCCTGGATATTTCCATAACATTTTCTCAGTTTTTTTTTTCTCAGTTTTTATCAACGAGATAACTCTTTCAGGGGAGTGAACTGACAAATCTTTTGGCCAGCATCCATGTTGGGGTCATCTCGTGCACAGTTCGGCAAATGTTTCATGCTGCGTAGAACGTTGCGTCATACTTTTCAATGAATCACTGTGTTCCTGGTTTCATTGCAACATTGTGTGTTAGGATTAATGCTGATGAGGCAGAAAAAAGACGTCTGAAACTCACCGCAAATTTTTTCTATCACCTAACCATACTCTCTCACTCCACTACTACTACACTAATACATCTTTCTGTTCAATCAGTAATAGCAGGATTAGTGTAGTAGAAGTAGTAGTTATGGAGAAGAAATCGCTCCTGTTCAGCTTGCTTGTCTATGCATCAAAGTGAATGGCAGAATTTGTCACTAGAGGATGATTAGAGATTTCAGCTTGATATTCTGAATAAACTGACCTGAGACCAGGCTTGACAACTAAGGAGGGTTTTTGCTGTATGTTCTTTGACCTGCTTGCTGTATAGAAAAAGCTGTCGGGTCATCCCAACGTGGTTCAGTTCTGCTCTGCAGCCTCCATCAGTAAGGAGGAGTCCGACACCGGACAGGCCGAGTTCCTGATCCTCACCGAGTTGTGTAAAGGTAAATACACACATTCCTACACACAGAGAGACCACGACTCTGTCTCTCAACTTATTCATTGTTGACTGAATCAGACAAACTAGCAGTAAATCTGAGTCGTCAGAACCATTTCCCAGGAACTTTAAATGGAAAGCGCACATGATGAGGCGGTTTCCAGTCTGCAGCCTGTCTACTTCCTGTGCTCCTTCCTGTCTGTTCAGTCTCACTGTTCAGTTACAACAGACTGTTTTCTTTCGTAAGCTAGTCTTTACTTGTCCCCGAAAATGATCTATTAGCACCATTCAAACACTTTGATTTCGTTTTTACATCCACTATTCTATGGCATGATGCAAAACCTTTATCTTTCTCATACATTTTTTTTTTTAAATTTCATCTAACAACTTATAATCAACAGGAAACAAAGGCATGTGGGCACTGGCAAGTGCTGCTTTGACTTTTGATGATGAGTTTTCATTCATTCATCTGTTTGTATCTCTTGTGCCTCAGGTCAGCTGGTGGACTTTATAAAGCGGGTAGAGCAGAGGGCTCCTCTGTCATGTGACACTGTGCTGAAAATCCTCTACCAGACGTGCCGCGCTGTGCAGCACATGCACAAACAGAAGCCTCCAATCGTACACAGAGACCTCAAGGTTCGATGTTGCTTAGTAGCTGGACCAAAGATGTATCAAAGAGCTAATTAATGATAGTACCCATATTATGCATTAATTAAGCAAAACACCTCAATATGACTATATTTTGTATGAGCAAGTAACTTAAAGCTTTGAGATGGGCTATTATGATAACTAATTGGTAATTAATCTTGTATTGATTGAGAAGCTAACCTTTTGCTTACTTGACGTGTTGCAGATTGAGAACCTCTTGATTAGTAACCAGGGCACCATCAAGCTGTGTGACTTTGGCAGCTCTACCACAGTGTCACATTACCCCGACTACAGCTGGTCGGCACAGAAGAGGTCCATGGTGGAGGATGAGGTACAAACAAACAAACAAACAAACACACACACACACACACACACCATTGAGCATCCGTAAATCTCAACAGGCTCCTCCTTATACAGTATTTGCATTTTAGCTTATTAATAGTATGTACAGCTTTGATTTAACAACTAATGTGTGTTTTGAGAATGTTGAGGTCAAACAAAAAGTGAAGTAAATATATAAACATTTCACACTTAAACATTTTATTTGAGGTGCTAATGGTTCAAATTTGTTTTGTTCATCAAGTTTTCCTTGATGCAATTTATATTGCCTTTATAAGTCATTTTTTCAAATGAGAGGAGCAAAGCACATTTCAATTCACAGTGCAATCTGTTGCAGTACTGCCATCATCACAATAAACAGGAACCAGAAACGTTTGATTAAATTAACAGATAGACATCCAGGAAGCACTGCTTAATCAGGTGTAATTATATTTATACATCACAATCACACAGGCGCAGACTAATACACGAGTCTTGCCACAGATGACCTCAGTATCCAGAGATTCTGGTTTCTGAATGTAATGACTTGCGTGAGAGTTGTAGATCTGTTGTGAATCATTTGTTTGTAAAAGCTTGGGGAGCTCTCTACGTGAAGACATAACATTGTGTCTTTTTCATGAAAAATAGTCAGAAGAAAGCTTTTTTTCTCAAAGCATTTTCCTAATTTTATAAATGTGGGAAAATAATATGACTTTGTTGAAGATCAGCCCAGATTTAACAGCAGAGTATAGCTGAATACTTAACTCTGGTTGTATCTTCTGTGTTAAGATTGCTTTTTTCTGTCTGTGTTTAGATCACAAGGAACACCACACCAGCATACAGAACGCCGGAGATGATCGATCTCTACTCCAACTTCCCTATCAATGAGAAACAGGACATCTGGGTCAGAGCTTTTTTAAATATCTTCCTATGTTGCAGCTAATCAGAACCAGTCATGGTTTCGATTTGACTGTTGCTACAGCCAAACTAACCATTATGACACCTGTAGGGGAGAGATTAAGTGTGAAGATCAGTAGTCTTAGAAATCTATGAGGATTTAACTGTGTTGTCAAAACGGCAAATAACATTGCTTATAGTCAGCAGGTAGTCAGTCAAATTGCTGTATGTTTTCAGGCTCTAGATAATAAGTATTTCCTTTATCAGAGGCAAAATAATAACAATGACTTCTCATACAAGACACAAACACAAAATGTTTTTTAAGGGTTGTTATTTACAGTCATTAACAAACATTAGCTAGTCCTTCTTCCATCAGTTACTTGGACCAAACAATGATTTATGTCAACATCTTTTGTTGGGACTATTTCATAAATCGGCTTCTGATTATTAAGTTACATGGCTTAACCACCTTTTTTTTCCTCTCTGTACATGCAGGCCATTGGGTGCATCCTCTACCTGTTGTGTTTTAAGCAGCACCCATTTGAGGAGGGGGCCAAGCTGCAGATCGTCAACGGCAAATACTCCATCCCTCAGAACGATGTCAAGTACACTGTGTATCACGACCTCATACGTGAGTGCTTTCATTCTGTGTCTCCTAGTTTCTGTCGGTCCATCCAGTCATTAATCCCACTGGTTTAAGCTGCTCTTGTGACTGAAAGTCACAGCTGGTCAAATTCACTGTCATCTTCACCAGAGAGAGTAATACGTTTAGGATTGCACCTCTAAATTTAACATTTATTAAGACACAGTAGCCTGAAACGCCATGGCAAGGTGAAGAATTGGCATTGCTGCCAGTCCCTTACAGTGTTGTTAAAGCTTAACTAATTAGGTTAAATAGCTCCACCTGGTGGACAATTTAATCTGTCCTTTTCCTGCAAACAGTGGTGCTAAAATGTAATAATTAGCCTCAAAGGACTATATGAATTTAAATAGTGTAAATGTGATTAATGACAACTTGTTAATAATTAATCAACACATCCTTGATCTCCATAATTTCTTTAATAAGTCTCCACGTTTATTCATCCTCCTCGTCTTTAAGTATCTCGTCAAGTTTGTAACTTCCCCTCTCTGCATTTTAGGTTCCATGTTGAAGGTGAACCCAGAAGAGCGTCTGTCCATTACAGAGTTGGTCAACCAGCTCCAGGAGATAGCAGCAGCACGCAACGTCAACCCCAAGTCTCCTATTACAGAGGTACGCATGATTGTGTTCAGTGCTAAAAAACACCACCGTACCAGATTTAAGAAGTGATACTACACTAAAACTATGCTATCTTTAGCACATAGACTTATTCAGTGCTGCGCGGCTCCATTCCTGTTTTTACTGCTATTTATCAGACCCGGTCTTGAAGTTAAAAGCCATTAGGATATTGATTTATGATATTGAGGATATTGATTTATGTTAAATGAAAAGATTGTAGATTTCTAGGTATTATTGCCACTGAAATGGAGCAAAGTCATGTCCATAGCTTAGTATTAAAGGGTGTGTAGCTTATGAGTTG
>OMLP01034092.1:0-19637 GCA_900302685.1 Spondyliosoma cantharus
TAAATCATGAAAATGAGACTGAAACCCCTCATTCTGTCTGTAGAATAGTGACAATGTCACACAGTTCTGCTCAATGCCAGTATTATAGTCCAATGAGATTGGCAAAGGCTAACTGTATAAAACGCCAATTAAAGGACAGGGGCCACAATCAGTGGAATTAATGGACTTAAAACTGGATGAGACAACGTTCTTCCTCTTAACTCAAGTCTAAAATAACCTTTAATTTGATAAAAGTATAATAACTTTGGGATCTGGGGGTCCCCAGAAAAAAAGGGGAATGATGTATTTTCACACTCAAAAATCAGAAAACAAATTTCCTTAAAACATTGACTTTATTTCAATCACATGACATTTCCAACTAATTCTATTCCACAAGTTCATAGCGATTTTTTACGTAAAGCACGTATATCATTTAATGCAAAGTATTTATATCATGCTGAGTCAACAGTTAATGCAATTTAAAAGTATTAAAAGTATTATGCATAACATATGATTACGTTTATGAGTAACACTAACATATGAATACAATTAGATGGAAGTTTTAGGTGTGCTGGACATACATAAAGTTAGTGTTTCGACTATGCAATATGACTCCTGTAGTTCCATGTCTCCCCATGTTCAGAGGCTGTGTCCTCGCCACAGCGGCCCAGGATTCGAGTCCATCCTGTGGCCCTTTGCTGCATGTGAGAGCAATTTTTCAAAACATTTTCATTCCATTTGTTTTGTGTCTGACCCAAGGTCTCCAGAGTTTAGACTGGCAGGACACATGCAGCCCCGCAGTACCAAATGGAGAGACCACTTGTGCCACACAGCTGGTGTCAGCAGCTGTTAAGAGGCTCCAGACCCCACATTTCAGAGGGGGAAGCCGCTGCTGCAGACCAAACATTCTCGTTTTAGTACAGTGTTTTCCCCACTGGAAGCTGTGGTCATTCAATTTCAGGATACGCGTGCCACATAAGCAAGAGGACTGGGCTCGCTATACGGCAAATGAAAGGATATTTTTTGCAGACACATTTGCATAAAATCAATGAGTTTCCATGATTATAATGAGCTGCATGGACTTTTATTGACGTGGTGGCCATGTGACATGCTCCACATATGGAAATGTTTTTAAAAATGATCAGAATTCATGCTGTCTGGGTTTCCCATTTGCATTTTTCTGCTTTTTATTGACTCATTCTAGAGAAATGCTGATGCGAGCCAGACATGTACTAAAACATTTTCAATGTCAGATAATTCAAACTAGAGCATGAATGTGCGGTCAGAGATACAACAGGGAGAAACGCTGTGGCCTGAGCGTAATATCAAAGGTTATCTCGGTGTGTTGAATTTATTCTCCTTGGCGTATTTGTCTTCCTCTGTCTGAACACATCCTGCTACCTCAAACACCAAACCACTGGCCGAGTAATTACCTTTTTTATGTAATAAAAGTAGAGGTAATGTAATCCTCCCCAAACCTTTACAGATAAATCAAAAGCAATGCTGATACCGTTTTGTTTTTTTTTTCCCCCCTCCTGACATCAAAACAATGAGGAAAAAGGAACATCTCTTGTTGTGACACATGCCATATTCTTTCTTTATTCCTGCACTGAGGAAAGAACAAGACACAGGAAATGACATTGCCGGTTTGCTTGAAACGGACGGCGAGCGAGCTCTGAAGGCTGTGAAATAACATTGGCTAAGAGCAGTGGATGGTCCCACCACAAGGAGGACAAGACAAAAGGGCACAGCGAGCCATGAATCATATGCTGCTGTCACCCGACCCCGAGCCATAACCCTTCACTGTGTGACTCTTTGTTTTGGTCTTATGTAATGAATGGTAGGCTGTGGTCTGCTTTGAGCATCCTTTTGCCCCAGTATTCAAATAATGCTAACGTTTTATGACCGCAGCTTAGTGAAGTCTGTCCGTGGAGAGCAGGGCTTTAAAGATCAAGCGGGGGAAAAGGTGGGCGACTACTTTCAACATGTTCTTGCGCCTTGATATTTAACCCCCTTTTTTTAAAAAAAAAAAATAAAAAATTATTCAAGCGCTTACCTCTTTTTCTCCAGAGCTCTCATTGGTGTAAAAGGCTCATGCCAGTGCCTGGATCAGACACACTTGGAGGCTGCTCAAATAGTCCTGTGTAGTGTGACTTTCACTTTAGCTGCTGCTGCTACTGAGTTTAAATCATTGTGGCATGATCATTCTCCTCCTACCTTTCACCCCCTCATTACACAGCAGTGGAGATGAGATAATAAGGACAAAACTGTCCAGAACAAAAAACATATTGATTTTTCTATGGGAGTTTCACATCATAAACAGAGTGCAAACCCTTTTAAAGAACCCTGAGGGGAAGTCATTTGCCTGATGCAGGCAAGGTTTTGTGCCTAAATCAATAATGTGCACATATATAGGAATGTCCCCCACGCTGGATTGTAGCATTTGTAGCCGTTCATCAAAAAGACGCGCTCAATACAAATGGTCTGAAAGCACTTTGTTCTTTTTCCAACATGGCGCATTTATCCGTGTTGAGCGTCCGGGGCCATTTAAAGGTCACAGCAGAGAGAAGACATATTGCTCGGTGAAAATTGGGTGTCCTCTCTCTGGCCTCGTGCGCTGCATACTGAGTGACAAGCTGCTGGCTCGCGTCGAAGTCTTCTGTTGGCTACCTCAAAGGAGGACAGAGCTTGGATCCCTGTCAGTTTGGCTGCAGTCATACAGAAAAATGGCTGGCCGTTCATTATCAGCAACACTCTCCACGGTCTCTAGACACGTCTGACATTCCTAAAATGCACAGTTAGAATTATTATTTTTTCTATATAGTTTTGTGATTATCTGTTATGCAGTTGTCTCGTGGGCAACACATGTTAGGATGACACTGAAAAGACACCCGGGACAATAAGTCTGTGCCAATAAAGAGATTTAAGCCTTTAAGAGCTGGTGTATGTCGATAAAAACATTTGTATATGTTTATTATCCAACTGCATCATGATGGAAATTCATTGAAACAAGCCGTAGCATCATCAGTGCTCAAGCATACTTATCAAAGTCGGACAGGACCTACAGCTTATTATTGGGACTTTTCATATGTCATTTACAGTGAATGGTAAATTGTAATTGTACTAACAAGTAACTTGGTATTTAATGTTTTATGTGATTCTACTTGTTTTTAAATGAGATGTTTTCTGATTGAGATCAAGACATATTGATGATATTTGACTTATTTTAGACAAACAAGGATGTTTACATTGCTTGATGGCCCTTTTCAGATATCGTATGGTTATTGTACAGGCGTCGATATTGAAACCAAGTCCTAGTCCATGCCTATAATGTGCACAGTGTAGACTAGGATTTGGTATCAATATTGGGGCCTATACAATATGAATCGACTCAATAACAAGTACATTGACTCTTAACATAGATAGATGTGTAGGTAGGTAGGTAGGTAGGTACATTCAAGTACAAATACAATCAAAATACAAGGGCAAATATAGAAACAATAAAGTACTATATACAATATAAAAAACAGCAACATACTATATACAATAAAATGCTTCAATCAGCCTGTTAAAGTCCCACCATATTTAGGGTCTTTACTGTAGAAGTGAGTTCCCTCTAATGTGACTAAACCCCCAATTTCATTCTATTCCTAGAAGAACAAATACTGAGGACATGACTTCAGTGTCCTCAGTGGAAGCTCCAGCATTGCACCAGTGCCTCCAGCCCTCATCCACAACAAGAAAAACTCCCTAAAGTTCCTCATTAGGAAACTAGAAACCAAGGAAAAGCTTTTCCTCTTCTGTCCCACTTACACTTCCTCACATCGCCGTTTTTACCAGTGTCTTTGTGTGTTTGAGTGTGTTTCGAGGGTGAAATTACAGAGCAGTGTGTGGTTAATTGAACGGGGAGGACTGTACCTCTCCGCTCTCCCTCTGCCTCTCTCTCTGCCTCCCAGGTCTCCCTTGCAGCCAGTAGGAGGAGGCTTTTTCCATGGCAGGTTTAAAATCCCCAATGCAGAAATTCACCAGCTTGCCTCCCTCCCTCTCTCTCAGTAAGTCACCGCCAGCTTGGCTTCGAGGCCCCGTCGCCTGCCGCACGCTCTGCCAGGACTTCTGTGAGGAAAAAGCCGAGAAAGTTTAAAACCGGGCTTTTTTTTTTTGGCGAGTGGCATCTATCCTCGGGACGTTTGGGAGCAGGACTGGGCAGACGACAAAAAAGCAATCTAACTAGGTCTCACATGACAGCCGCATAAATATTGCAGTGCATTCGGGTATTGGCCACCTCGTTTCTTCTTCTTCTTTTTTTTTTTTCTTTCAATGAATTTGTCTTAGATTATAACTACATTTATGAGGGGCTGAGTGAGTTTTGTCAGGCAACCAGCGAGGGGTTAGGAAATTGAGGTTAAAAGGCGCTTTCGGATTGGCAATGAAATATTCATGAGGCGAATTTGAATAAGCTACAAAATAGACAGCTACCCAGATTTGTAGGTAGGCTGCGCAGCAAGAGTGTTTTGGTACGTCTTTCAGAGGGGTCCCTGAGTGTTGAATCCTGAGCTATTTCGGTGTGGGAGCGGAGAATGCGGGGATCCGCTCGAAAACTGATAGGGAGGCTTGTGAGTTTTTTTGAGCAAAATATACCCAAACGCCACGCCTAGAGGAAGTTCAGCTAAATAGGCTTTTGCTCTCTGACAGTCTTGCATAATATTCAAACTGTTTAACTGCTTTAATTGCAATACCCCCCCCCGTATCTGCTTCAGGGATGCTGTTATGAAGCCAAATCTGCTCCAGCCTCTAAAGAGAATCCTTCCTTTGGGATCAATAAAGTATTGCTTTAAGTATGGCACTTTTGCCCCCAGTAAATAAAGTAAGATAATTAAGTCGTGCACCAATTTGCCATACAGCATTTATTGCGTATTTTCTTAATATTTCCACACGTTTTTTATATAAATGTTTAAAAACCCTCCCTGAAAAGAATATTTGTAACTTTTTCAAATTTTTCAAAATGACAGCATAAGCGACATATTCAATATTCAGTGGCTTTCCTTTAAGGGAAGGTTTTAAAAAGATGTTAAAAAAGATGTTTGTGTTTGCTTGTTCCATCTCAATAGGTGCGTTACACAGCCAGGCAAAGGCCCGGTCACCTTAGGACACAGAAGCCAGGAACCTACGTATATAACACAGCAGATCTCAGGGAACATCCATGGACAGAGGGAGTCAATAAATTCCTTGATATAATCTGGAACAAGGCCATTCGCTGCTCTAAAGTGATCAGTAAGAATTTAAAATCAATACGGAGCGTAAGGGGCAGACTGCTATGACAGGAGTAATATACAGTACGGTGGTGCAACATGTCGCTCTGAAATGTAGTGATGTTGAAATATGAAGTAGCAGAAAATGGAAAGTGAAGTAAAAGTACCTACAAACTGTGGTTAAGCACAATACTAGAATATATTTTTTCAGTGAGGTTAAACCTTACTGTCTGGCACCACATTACCGCTTGACTTTAGGATCGTTTTCCCTGATACTGTATTCCACCAGTTACTTCAGAGGCTCAAAATAACGGAGCAGACAAAAACCAGCAGGAAATAAAACCGTTATTTTCACGAAAAATCAACTCCTGTGAGCAACATTGGCACCTGCCCCCTCGAAACTCAACAGAGCTCTGCTGCTGAAGCGAAAGCCAAACGGACCCCCGACAGCAGCGATGCAGCCAAAGGTGACTTAAGGTCAACAAATTAGTATGTGCCAGATGAACATGGTAATTTACCATGATATTCCTCTAAAATGTTTGGTGAAGCACAAGCGCTCCCCTCCCCTGTTTGTCATGATAGCTCAGAGCACACTCGGTTGAGTCACCGGGGTTGAAACTAACAACTAGCCTTAAAGAAATGGAATTAAACATAGCCTCGTCTCCCTCTGAGGGAACCGCATGGTATAATAGCACGGACCTAACTTGACTTAAGGTCAAAGCTAAAGTTTCACGGCAGTTAGCACGGACAAGAGGAAAAAAAATGGGATGGAGTGCAGGGAAGGATATCAGAATACGTATCAGTGTAGTTCAGGTTTAATAAAACATGGATACAACTAATAATTAATCATGGTATAAATAAATACGGTATAAAACACACTTAATTGTTGTCTTGCTAAGAAGATCGATACCACTCACACGTCTTTATGCTAAAGCTACAGCGAGGAGATGTTAGAGTTAGCTTAGCATAAATGCCTGTTGGCCAGAACTAGAAAAATACATCTACCAAACACCTCTGAAGCTAACTAACAATTCTATCTCATTTTGGTTAACTAACATTTGTTGTTTTTACACTTTGGTATTTGCACGGATTAAATGAGACAACCTTTGATTTAGCCGAGCTAGCTGCTCCTCCTTGTCTCCAGTCTTTAAGCTAACCACATGCTAGCTCCAGCTTCATATTTAGCGTACAGACATGAGAGCGGTATTGATCCTCTCAGCTAACTCTCGGCAAAAGCACAAATACGCATATTTCCCAACATGTTGAACACCGGCTTTTCATTTAGATATCCCTTTTGCTTCCTGAAGATGGTTTTAATAACACAAAAGTTACTATGTTTTAAAATTCAAGGCCTTTTTATTCATTTAATAAGCAAGTAGCATATTGACACCTGTGATGAAAAGGCAAATTTAAGGAATTTCCAGTTTTAAAGTCGGAAAATCATTCAACACAATGAAACAAAAAGTGGCTCATCATTAGCAAATTCTGAAAAACGATTACTGTCCTGTATCTTCAAAAAGTGAGGGAGCGCTGTTTTCAGCTCTCTGACAGTACATTGTTCAGATAACCCACTGCAATTGGAGATACAAAGTTTTCAATGAATATTAAGTGACTTGTTGGTGAAAAATCAGCCGTGCTCGTCTTTCTCTTTGTACAGCGTTTGTGCCCTTCTAACCCTCACCTGCTTTAACGGAGATATTTGACATATTCAGACGTGTGTGTTGTTAGCAGTGGTTGAATGTAAACTAAGTACTTTTACTCAAGTGCTGTACTTTTGAGGTACTTGTACCTTTACTTGGGTCTTTTCTGTTCATGCTACTTTCTCTACTCTCCTACATTTATCAGACTGCTTTCGTCACTTGTTCCTTTTACAAATTTGCGCACAGAACATCCAATGGGCTTATAGAATATGACATTTTGCTATAAATGTAACTATTCAGCGGTTCATACAAGTGTAGCTGAAACAAATTAATCAATAAATTGGAATTGACAGAGAATATTTGCCATACTACTATTTTGATAAAGGAAGGAGAAAACAACTACCAGATTAATTTTTCTTGCTTTTACATTAATGCACGAATATATAATAGTATTGAACAGGAGACATTTTCAGCATGAGGTACAACAATCCGAATATATTCAAAACATATTTAACTAGTACTAATAGTCTGTTGTATTTTTGGGTTAATTTGTCTTGTGCACTCTTCTCATCAACCGCCGTGAAATGAACTCACTCCTGTCTTTATGCATTTACAATACCGGCGCATAATGGTTACAAATTCAAAGCTCCTCGCTGAGAACTCTTCACCCTCTCCTCTGGGTGCTGCCTTTCAAAATTCAATAACTTACTCAGGCACGAAACCCACAATGTCAAAACTTCAGTGCAGCCATCCAGCACTTTGAACCACTGGATTCTTCAGAGCACTGAAACGTCATCTTTACTTTAGATGTTTGCGTTCAAAGGTTCCAGTCTCGGAGTGGAAGAAGAGGTCTGAACTCTGAATCCAAAACTTCAAACTTTTATAGAAAGTGTAACTCGTTAAGCCTAGCTGGATTCTCAAAAATTGAGATCCATTGGTTCATTATCCGAAACCGATGATTGAATGACGAGAAGCTGTCGAAATCTTTGAGCCAACAGGTCGTGCCGATTCAGACGGCATGTTGAAGATTTTAAGTTTTTGCTCGAGATTTCATATATTATTTTGCAGTCTGTCTCCCGGAGTTAGCAGCTGTCTCACACTTTGAGCCGTTCAGTCACTTTACTTTCACACTCGCCGTCTGAGTGCTTTTCAGTTTAGCTGACGGCCTACAGAAGCAGTCGACCACTTATAACTAAACAACTGTATAACTATTTCTCTCTCTGAAAAGAAATCCTCAGGTTTTACTGTGAGGCTGTAACCAACATTTTCAAAGTTACCATCGAACTTGGCCTCTTAGCTTCTACTTTAAAATCTAACATCACTCTTTTGAAACTATCTAAGATTACTTTTGACTAGGTAATTGATACCAAGAACGGTTGAATTTAGAAATCTTCTATGCCCAAAGATAAACTGTTGAAGAAAGTTTGTGTTGGGCCCTTAAAACAGGGCACAAATTAAGGCATTTTTCAAATTCTCGCATAAAACTGTAGTGTGTAGTCCAGACCTTAACATACCGTAAGTTAACGGTGGGTTTAGCAACTCTGGAGAAAGAGTCAATTGTTAACCTAAGAATGAGACTCTAAATTATCTTCCCGACTTCCTATAGTTCATGTGAGGATAAGCTCCAAACTCTACGGCCCTTAACACGAAAAAGTGAGTAAACAAAATTCTTGAAGGAAAGCTACAAATACATCTGTTCATATCTCCAGCCTTTTCTCCATCTCCCTATTTACCTTCACCTTAAAGTGTCACAACATGGATTTTCCACCGAGCGGCGTATACAATAAGTCAGGCGACACAACGCAGAGGGCAAGTTCAAAGCAGTTTTAATCGCATTATAAGTTTCCATACAGTCATTTACAAGTCTAAGCATTTCCATTGTTAAATTTGCCGTTTTTCATTCTTATCTTCCCCTTGCAGTGTCATCGTGAATTCAACTGCAAACACAGACCATGAACACAAAGCCTATTTCCTTCCTGACAAACCCATACAAATTTAAAAATCCACGGTTAATTACATGTTAACAGAATGAGCGGAATCCATTTTCCGGACCTTCTGGACCTTTTTTTGTTAGGGAAGTTGCTGTAAAGTTCCTCACTACATTGAGGGCTGATCATCTCAGGATATCTCCACATAAAAAAGACATGAACAGTTCTGAAGGCTTTCTCTCTGCAGCCCCTTCGATCTCTGATTCCGATCGCTCGGGACGGATCTCAACACAGAGGCTTGCCGTGCCTCATGTTGTTGGCGCAGGTTCGGCCCAGGTTGGCCCCCTCCAGGAGTAGATCAGAGAGTCGGTCCAGGCCAAGGCAGGTGGTGAGGGGGCAGACGAGGCCGTAGAGGCTGCCTAAGGCGATGCTGAGGGGCCAGCCGATGGCCAGCAGGACCACCAGCCAGACGAGGCACCAGAAACATGAGCCGATACTGGCCATCTTGGACTGGGAGGAAGAGGGGAAGATGTGAGTAGCTAATCAAAGTGGACATCAGAATGCTTTGCAAAGCCAGTTAAAGGGACAGTTCACCCCAAATTCAAAAATACATAGTTTTCCTCTTAGCTGTAATGCTATTTATTCGTCTAGAATAGGAGACGTCTGCTTTCTCTCGAATATAACGGAAATAGGTGGCACTCGGCTTGAGGAGCTCAAAGCAATGTCTTTTTCCAGAAATCATGACCCAGCTACTCAACAAAAAAAATCCTCTGACCGTTTTTGTGACCATTTTCTTTCTATTGAACTACATCCACCAACGGTACCGCCACGCAGACGGAAACATCAATTTTGCAAAAGTCTAGTAGACCTGCAAAAATGTATTTGTTTTATTCCCATACAAGTTAGCAAAGGGCATTGGAATTCTCTAGTGCACACACTCTATTGGCCAGACAATCCGGAAGCTGTGCAGAAGATCTGGGTAATTTTACACCCAGGTTGAAATGTTCCTTTAAGCATTAATACTGCTGACAGATTATTAGACTTGAGGAGGAAGTCTGGCAGAAGAGCACTTTGAGACGTAGCTGACAGCGCGTCAGTCACTACAATAGCATCAGAGCATCAGTCCCTGTGAGCAGCCGCGCCTCGTCAGTGATGATAGGAGATTATCAGATTGAAACGTGCCCTGTTGATGATCTGGATGTACTTGTCAGGATTAGGCAGTGGCCTTGACAAAGCACGATAAGCTGGCAACCTCAAGCAATAACAACCAGGCCTGTCTGCCCGTCGAGTTCAACAGGCCGCCCACTTACACGGCATTGAAGACCGGCGCTGGCACATTAGTCACTCACTAATAGCAGATCAGCAGAGATCATGCATAACTTTGGTAATGAGTATTACTTTATCTGTCAGCACTGGTAACAAACGGCAGCCCAGGAGTATTGATGTGCTGCTATTCCGAGCTATAAAAATGCCCGCTGTTGATCCGTGATGAAAAAATGCTAATTGGAGAAGCTGTGCAATGTGTTAACTCTCCCCACCCCTACCTGATGATTTATGCAAAGAAAAGCAGAAACATATGTGTAGACAGTTGCTACAGGGAAACATTGTTTTTCCAAGGAATACAGTATGAAGCGGGAGGAGCTTTTTCTTTTGTGTGTGTGTGTGTGTGTGTGTGTGTTATAAAATCCACCAGATAAAAAAATCTACCCCCGAGGCCTGGCCTTGAAGTCGAGATTGCAGAGCTGATGGTTTTATGAGTGTGAAAGTGTTGTGTGCTGTCACACTGATTCCCCGAGTCTGTTCTAGCTTTAAGACACAATGGTCAGATCCTTCCCCCCTCCAGGCACCACTGTCTTGACTCTGTGTAATGTGTAATTTCCTGTTGTGACACTACTGTCACGTAGGGTTGGGCAATAAATTACACATTCAACACGAGTGTGTCCCACGGTGGATCCCGTGCTTTTGGGAAACGCCTTCTCAATGAGAAAAAAAACGAAAATTATTCTCAGGCCAGAATAAGACTGCACAGCCAGGACAACTGGACTCTGACCTCTGTTGTAGCCTCAAACCTCAAATAAAACGCTTCAGCTCTTTGCACTGTTCTTACTTCTTCTTTCTTCCTCTTGCATGTCATATATCTTGCTTTCGTACTTGTTAAATCTATTACGAAACCCTTTAAATTGCCAAATAATCACAAACATATATGTATAAAAATAACTTGAATTACAACATTTAAAAAAAAAATGTAATGCTCTACAAAACAGTCACTATACAGAAAACGCACATCTGTGCTCCTGACCAAAATTAAGTTTTACTGCATGCTGTTAGTCTCTGACATCTCAGCCAAGAGCAAAGGGTTAGGAGTGCAAGCTTTTGCAAAGTAACTATTAACCTAATGAATACCTGTCGTGTGATTATAAAAGACATGTTCACCTTCAGCAGAGAAACGTTCTGGAAGGAACCGAGGTCCTGATCTCCGTCCTGCTCACAGCCCCAGGTCCTGCTCGAGACTCGCCGAGATGCTGTGTGGGAGCGGTGGCCACTTCCCACCAGTTAGCTCTAATTTACTACAACAAGGTACCACGGGCGACTGAATTCTCAAGAGGCCGGCTGGGAGAAAAACAGAAAGTTAGTAAGTGGAAGGGCTAAAGGGGAGGGAGGACATTGCACAATGCAGACATTCATGTGACTCAGGAAAAAAGTATGCCTGCTGTCATGGGTTAGTAGAGGACTAATTGGTCAGACATATGTGACATTAAAGCATATTTTGGTGATGCTCATTCACGAGGTATTCCAGCATCATGTGCTGCAGTATATTTGTTCTCGTGGGCTCTGTGCCAAAACTAATTCGTAGGTGCAGCCTCAGCCGACAGAGATTATCTCCCTCATCTAACCTCCCATTCTAATCCTCTCCTCAGCTGACAGAAAGGCATAGTCTACTACTCCAAAACTCTCCCTTCGACCCCGCGTGGCCCTGTTCTCAGGAGATGGAAAAAAATAGACATTACATGGCTCCACACTTGACTGAATGCGGAAAATATGTCTCTCCACATCTATCAACACATGGTTCTCCATCAGGTCTTTTAGGCTGGCCCAGGCAAGAGCAGCTGTGCAGCTGACCTGTACTCCCAAGCCTGCCTGAGGTATGACGTAACAACGACCAACCTCTGGTGCATGATAATGAATGAATTTCCAGTCTGTGTTGTTGCCTGTAGGGCTGTGGACTGCGTTAACCTCCTCATTTTAAGTGGATTTATCTTTAAATTGCCAAGACCGAGGTTTGAACTTGGTTTTTGAAAGGCTGTTTTGATATTAACAAGTTTTTTAAGCTTCAAATCATTTGCTTAAATGTAGTCATCAAGCTTCAACCATGATGTCGCTGATATGAACTTATTTCGCAGAGAACTGGGCCGTTAACACTCCACAAAGTTATGAATGGCAGAGGATTTTATGGCTTCCTGGTTGAGTGACTGTGTACATCTAGAGGGTAAGTTGAAATCCCCCAGCATGCACACTGGCCCTTGGGTGAAGTGAGTGACCTACAAATGCAGCTTAGTCGCAGCTTGTGTAGCTGGTATCGGCTGAGCCAATCAGATTTGAGCTGTACTTAAAGCAGAGAGGGGAAACAGATGAATGGATGGAAGTATCATGACAGAGAAATACAAGGCAGCTTAAAACATGTTGACTATACACTGTTTGACTGTCAATGTGTGCGTGTGAGAGGGATGTAGATTAGAGTCTCTTAAAGAGTATTATAGGCTCTGGTGGGTGCACATACAATAAAATATGTCATAGACAATGAGGGATTTCCATTTGTTTTAATAAAAAAGTACAGATGGTTACAAAATCACACGTTCTAGAAAAAGAGTGAAACATTAATCGCTGGGAATAAATTCTGCGTCACGGTCCAGTTGTTAGACAGTAGACATACTGTATGTGGACACTACTGCGCCTGCTCTCCTCCACTGTCCTCCCCGTCACTGTCGCTGTCTCTGCCCGGATGCTCAGGCATCTTAGCATGTTCGGCTTTATCTGGACTTTCTTTCTCTTCGCTGGTGTCCTCCGAGTTTGGCGCCGCGCTTGCCTCTGCTTCTGGGGGTTCCTGCTCCATGGGGGTTTCTTCCTGCGGCTCCTCAGAACTGGCAGGCGCTTTCTCGGCCACCATATCTATCTTGGTTTGTTGCGGAGGCAGAGCCATTTTCTGCTGTTGCTGCTAAAAAAGGGAAATGAAAAGAGGAAGGATTCAAAATACGTCCACCTTTACTTCAATGTGTTTTGACTAAACGAACCCTCATTTCAAAATAGGAGGGACACTAAAATGTAAACAAAAACAGAATGCAGTCATTTGAATCTACTCATGCGCTTCACAAAGTGGTGAACCTTTGCTTGTGAACGACTGTGCCTTTCAAGGATGCCCTTTCTATACCAAATCATGAAACTATCCAACAGTTAGCAATTAACCCGTTACGTTAAAAATGTTCCAAATGTGTTTCTTTCCTAATTTTGTATGTAAAACATTAAATATATGGTCTTCGTACTGTTTTTAAACTGGGAATATGTCACAAACTATTTGCAAATTATTGGGACACTTTTATGGAAGCAGGCTTCCAGATATCTGGTCGCATTCTACTGGGACAATATAGTGTATATATACTGTCAAAACAAAGTTGTGTCGTAAGCATTTTTTTTTTTAAATTAGCACAAGAGAGAATATATGAAACTGCATGCAGTGTAAAAAAAAATCACCTGAGTTCCTCTTCTTCTAGAGGAAGCAACTCTTTCTACGCTTGGCTTGTGGCCTGTTAATTCTCCACATGCTCGTCTACAAGATTTCTCTCACATCTGACCTATTTACTCTGCTGCATTAAAGTTTAAATCTAAAAAATATACCAAAAATAGCGACTAGGACATGTTGAGATTTCAAGGCTTAAATAATGTGCTAGTAAATCATAGTAAAAGAACTTCACCTCTATGATACACCTGAGACAATTTCAAACGGGTATTTATTACTATGAGACAGTGACAGTATTGCACTGCTGCATGTTTTTAACGACACACTAGTGTATCTCTTTGACACTTTACCTGTCTGTGCTTCTGGGAGGTCTGGATCATGTGCATGTACATATTGTACACCAGGTTTGCCATCTCTGGCATGTTCTTGATGATTTGGTCTGGCTGTCCAGAAGCATCTCTCTGAGTGAGGGAAACAAAAAAAAAAAAAAAAAAGAGACAAGATTGTTTTGAATCAACGCTGTGATGCGAATGGAATGACAATGAAGAATTATCCCTGTCTCGTTAGCAGTCGTGGCAAACTGCTGATGTGATGCAATTGCGCAGTGAAATTACAATTCACCTGCCCCGTCACCTGCTTCTTATCTGAAAGCCAATTTCTCACTTTCTGCCTCCAGTGTTTGCTCCTCACGTAGCTTCAAAAGGAGTCGAGAGGATGCAGAGTTTGTAATTTGACAAGATTAGTATGCAGACAGAGTCTTGCTGCCTAAACTGAGGACTGAGGCGAGCAGAATGTTCAATCTGCCGGGCTGTTACCTCCTAAATATAGGGGTGATGCTCAGAGAGGCCCATTGGGTATCATGTCAAAGGGAATGCACTGACAGCTTCAGTACTGTAAAACTTAACTGTGTGTGGTTTTATTGCTGTAAAAACATCGGGGTATTAATGTGTTTCCCTGTGATTGGATATCGAGCTTTATCGTCTGTCCAATACTATCTATCAATGCTGTGAATATGTCTACATGGAGCATTAAGCAGCAGTGTAATCCTTTATTTTTTACAACTGCTTCTGAATCAGCACTGTGAAGAAGCTTGTGAAAGTTCTGATCGAGTGTTACTAGACAAAAATCTGACTTTTTAATCTGCGTCTGTGTGTAAGCAGCAGGGGTTTACTAACTCCAGATAGACGGGCTAAGCAGGGGCCGCATGTGTGTGCCCAAAAGAGCTGTCCCCCATGGGGATGAACACTCTAGAGTCGGAGGAAGTGTCAGAGGCTATGGGGTATTTTAGACACCCCTGTTGCCACACACACACACGCCAGTCAGCGAGACACAATGACCAGACAACAGTCATCTCATGCTGGCCTGGCGGGATAAGGGAGAGTGGTTTTGCCTTCTGACCTTCTAGGGTTAATTATAGCCAGACCCGTGTTTCCCCTTGTTTGCTGATGGCCCCTGCAGAATGCCGTTAACAGACCGGGGGGCCTATGGGTAAAGCTGCAGTAACAGTTGGGACCAGTGAGGACCCAAGTGGAATGAAGATGCCATTCAGAATATAGAGGCAGGATTAGGGCGAGTCGGGCAGTGGGCAGTGACATGGAAGGATGGTGGCGGGTGCAACAGTTATATGTGAAATTCTTATCAGAAAATTCACAGCTTGAGAGCTTCGTTATCAGCCGAATGCAATGGAGAAGAGGATTATTGAGCTTTAAGAAACTGATGTGCGCATACTATACGTACAGGCTGTTCCTGGCTGTAGTACTCGTGCGGACGGATGTGCAGCTGCAGAGGTCTGGCGGTGAGCTGGTTGAAGGCGGGAGTCAGCTCGAAGCAGTTCTGGAACAGCGAAACCCTGGCAAAGATGTACAGACCCAGCCTGGCTCTTGACATGGCTACCACCAGACGCCTCACATCCCTGTGAAGCGAGAAGAAAAAAAAATGAATATTGGTTTGACACAAGGGGGGTAAAAAAAAAAAAAAAAAAATCAAAGAGAAGTGGCAGGGGTGTGGGAGGAAAGTGTGAAATTGTAGGAGGAGAAGAAATCATATGTAGGGGCAAAAACAAAAACTGAAGTAAAGGGATCAAAGTGAAAGGATCAAGGAAATATTATAAAGGAAGGGGAAGGCAGTGTGGTGTAGGAGGAGATGGGTTTAGTGAAGGATTTGCAGCAATAGGTGAGGGGAAAAAAATCTAAAAGCCAAGAGAGAAATAAAGGAATGAAAGGCGAAGGGCAGTGATAAACAAGGCAGACAAAGAGAGGGAAAGGTGGGAGAGTACAAGAGAGGGCAGAGAAGTACGTTTTTCTCGCCATCCAGTAGAATTAAGAGATTAGAGGCAGAGGGAGTCATTTCCCACAGACTGGAGGAAACCTGCTTGGCTGGCTGTAGATGCAAAGTGGTTGTTTACCTGCCAGATTTAAGAGGAATCTCCCTAAATGAATGCTGAATGCACATCTTCATGTTGTTAAAGTTGCATACGTTACGCATGATGGCAGAAGGGAGGAAATTCACTGACTGCTTCTAAAAGCCCCCCTCCCCAAAATATGTGTTCGTTCACAAAGTGATACAATAAAAAAAAGACTGAGGGGGCACCCTCAACCAAGTTTAGCATGTCATAAATCTTCATATTGTGTTTTTAAGGTGGCAACCAAATGGAGCTGTGCAAAATTTAGCTGGACAATAAATCTCTGAGACAAAAGCGTCCTGGCTTATTGCGAGCACAGACGATGGAAGAGTATATGAGGGGGAAGAAAGGTTTGGCTGACTCAAGCAGCTGATGATACTAAAAACTGTTTGGTTTGATGTACATGAATTTGGCACCCGCCCATGCTTATATGCAACACACATCAACACATATTCACATTGAAACGCAGCCAAAAAATGTGGAATACGTCCACCTGAGCACTTCATGAGATTAAGAGGATTAATCCTTGCAATATGCATGATGAGTTCTATGAATATGTAGAAGGAAAAAAAAAAAAGGCTTATAGAAACCATTGTGCAGGGTTTATACGATGGGTTTATGTAAAATTACTGCACATTTCACAAACTTGAAACCTGAACATTCCCACAGAGACAAACTACACCGACCCGCAGCCAATGAGCACAGAGCTGCGAGAAGAGATGAACCAATCGGGAAGCATTATAGCCTGTGGACATGGCACAACCGAGAGACGCCCACCTGGGCTGTGCGGTGACATGGCAGAGCAAAGTGGACAAATGCCGTTTGTGTGTGTGTGTTCCCACGTGTGTGTGTACATGTCAGAGTGCGTCTGGATCTGTGCATCCCTGTCAAGGAGTGTGCTCCTGCATGTGACCGTGCCTGTGTGTATCAGCAGGAATGCTTCTCCTGTCAAAGCAAGGGTCAGCTCGTCATATGGTCAGCTGCCCTCCCCTGTGGTTGTCACGGCAGCAGATTGCCATGAGGAGGGGATGCAGGAAGAGGGGAAAGTGCAGGAGGAGGAGGAGGAGGAGGACGACTGGAAGGTAGGACTCAGTGGTGCACCTCAGTGATCCCAGTAAAAGAAAAACACAATGGACAGCACAAGAATTTCCCATGAACCACTGCTCTTTCACCCACTAAGCAGACCATTCAGTGGTGTCAGGGGACACCAATATATGAATGAATATTAAGGCAAAGCCAAACTATACACGATGGCATTAAAAAGACATTTACTGTAATTTTAATTGCTCTATTTTTTAAAAAGGGGGAGTGAGTAGATTTTAACATTTAATTTGGGGGCTCCTGCCCACTCCTCATCTGTGATTGAGGCTAGCTATTCTTAGCTACAATAGCCACTAGTAGCATAACACACCCAACCCTATGACCCAATTGTCGATAGCTGAGTTGCATTGTGGGTAATATAGGTGCTGGTTTTAAAGAAGGAAGAAGAATGCATGGAATAAGTGACATTTTTCTGTCAAGTTTGAGTTTTAATGTCCTCGGCTAAGAAGGTTATGTTTTCGCCCGTGTGCGTTTGTTTATTTCTTGGTTGGTTCATCAGCAGGATTACACAAAAACACAGACGTAACTTCAAAGAAGGATGGGTCTTGGCCCGGGAATAGACCCGCATTATCTTTGAGTGCAGAGTTTTTTCTTTCCTTCTTTAACATCTTTTAACATTTAAGAACAATCCAGACAAAATCCGGACCTAGCAGATTTAAATATGTTTTATTTGATATTGAACTAAGCTTGACTGACTTAAAGGGGACTGTTGGGCTTTGGCGGAGGTATGCGCTCTACTTAGTTATTTGATTCTCTAAAAGGGGGTGTGACGAGATGATTGACAGCTGAGCCCTGTCGACTGAGTTGGGTGGGTGTATTGGCGGGACTTTGACACCACGACTCCTGCGCTCCAATTAACATCCCCAGCACAAGGACAGCAGCGCTCATATCCAAGATATTTTGTTTTCACTTTTGTACAGTGGGAGAATGTGGAGAAACGTCATCCATCTTTTTATAGTCTATAGGAAAAGATGATATCTCTGGTTCTTCTGTATCAATACTACAACTGGAGCTGTATCACATTGTCAAAGGGACAATCTTTGGCAACATTTCCACATTGAGTGGCCTGTGTGTAAGGCAGTGTGCAATATCCAGTTTAAGACAAGATCAAATGAGTGATATCGAGAGGAGAGCAGGAGCTGCCAGCAAGATAAACTACTCCTTTCTAGGCCCACTGCACTTCTTATTCCCAGCTACATCAATTCACTGCGTTATCTGTGAGATGAGGAAAGAACAAAATCAAGTTCTTGGGTGCATTCTCTGCCAGCTAAAAATGACCACGCTCGAGGATGGCGTGTTGAGGCTTGTGGGTTCATGTATTTAGCTACAAAAGGAATGACTTCTTATTCGCAGTGGGGATCCAATTTGCAGCCTGTCCAGTGTGATGGTGGGTGAGTGCACATGGCAGTGCAGCTGTGATAAAGCTGTGAGCAGTGCAATTCCAACAGCAGCTACTGTACATCACAGCGAGAGGCCGGCATGGCTAGTCTAAGTACTGTGGAATTGTCCGGTATTAAAACATGCAGCGTATTTAAGTGTGAAGAGCCCATCAGGATCTCACGGCAGCCGAGGAGTGAAAGGCCATTTCTCTACAAATCAATTCAGTCAAATGGAGGAGGTGGCGAGAGGGAGGAGAGGCAGCAGAGAGATAAGGACTAAGAAGAGAGGCCAGGAGGAAGTGTAGTTGAGCAGACAGCAATGGGACGTGGAATGAAAAGACATAAAACCTACTGCTGCACTTTGGTTAGCCATCATGCCTCTTAATGACTGGTATGCCTTTGATCAGAATGGAGCTCTTTGTCTAATAGTCTCAACCCAATCATCAGGGCACAATAGCTTGTCTTAACCAGGACAAAAAAAAGTACAGTCAGCTCCACAGACTCCCGTCCTGAAGCACTCTTTATCCTCGCTGCCTCACATTAAGCTCATACATACTTCAAGGCAGCAACTCTGTTGTGCTTTTTCCTTTAGTGAACTTCGTTCAGTAGTTACACACGACAAAATGAGAAAGCCTCCTGAGAGCAGCTGTCTCAAGAGATATAAGCGCCTACAAATTTCGCTGAAGTGCATCTAAGGTGTGACACATGAGTATATTTGCAGAGGAATAGCTGCTGAAGGTGTCCATTTTTGGGTGAGCCTTTTTTTTCCACTTGGCATGCGTTGAAGTAATTACCTCAGGTGTCCCACGGCTTTGGTGCGGACCAGTGAGAGGATGATGTAGTCGTTCTGCTGACCCTGGAATCTGTCCACTGTTGTCACCTGCACACACACAAACATACTCAGTGTTGAACAAAGAAACCCCACAAATATACACATACATGCTGTAAGATATGCTAGCTAAGCTATGGCAGCTGATGTATTCTGCAAAGCAAATGTGCATTTTTTGGTAGGTGGAGGGATTTAAATGAAATGTTGAGAACCATGAGCGTGAATGCTTTCCGTCTTAAATTCTTTTTTATAATTTGTGTTTGAGTGAGATGAACGATGGTGCCTGTGTTTTCTTGTTATTGCCGTTATCGCTGTGGGCCACACGGGCAGCCGGCTGGGCTAATACGGCTTAGAGAGCATTTGCTACCACTAGCCTCTTACCTGGGCCCCTGAGACTCG